>WNWK01003694.1:0-82500 GCA_009830355.1 Cherax destructor
CTCCACCACCACCAACCTTTCGTGATTCTGTTTCCACTAGAGGGGGAGCCTCGACGCTCATAGTTCTGTAAATTCCGCTGCCATCAAACACTTGCGCTTCAGTTGGCACGATACCATCCTGTGGAGAGAAAGATGCCTCTACACTCTTCAAATAAAAATCTAAGCATTTTGTATAAAATAATAATAAACTGAGTAAGTGTATTACAATCTTATAAAACTAATATCACATTCAGATCATCATCTGGTACACGACGGAATGAGATCACCCGAGAGGGTACGAGTGTGCTGCATATTCCAAGACTATAGAAAGTGTTGACACTGCTACAGGAAAGTTATCAGTATGGTTAAAGGAATACTTGTATAATAAAGTAACAGTGGTACCCCGAGTTTCGGACATAAATCGTTCCAGAAGGCTGTTCGAGTGCCTTTACAATGAATTTGTTTCCATAAGGAATAATGTAAATTAGATTAGTCCGTTTCAAACCCCCAAAAATACACTTACAAAAGCACATACATAATTTTTCGAGTTGGGAGCTGTAGGAAACTCGTGGTACCACTGTAAAAAGCAGTGTGCAACTACTCAAGTGCCCCAAAGATCAACACAGGAAACTATTTTGTTCCTAGTGTATACAAACAACTTACTAACAGAAGTAAGTCTTGAAGAGCCTTATTTGATGATGCCAAAACAAGATTATAGGACAGAAACGATTAAGCGGCTACTTGAGCTCAGCCTCAGTAAAGGCAGGGTAGGTACACTGCTAGATAAAGATTACAGGGGGTAAAAGTAAGAACTGTTAAGGAATAACCACATCCCCAACCCTGTTCCCTGAAGCACGTGATAACAGCAGCTGTGAATGATAAGCTAGTAACTATAGTGCACTCAAGCCTGTTCCCTGAAGTACATGATAACAGCAGCAGTGAATGATAAGCTAGTAACTATAGTGCACTCAAGCCTGTTCCCTGAAGCACGTGATAACAGCAGCAGTGAATGATAAGCTAGTAACTATAGTGCACTCAAACCTGTTCCCTGAAGCACGTGATAACAGCAGCAGTGAATGATAAGCTAGTAACTATAGTGCACTCAAACCTGTTCCCTGAAGCACGTGATAACAGCAGCAGTGAATGATAAGCTAGTAACTATAGTGCACTCAAACCTGTTCCCTAAAGCACGTGATAACAGCAACAGTGAATGATAAGCTAGTAACTATAGTGCACTCAAGCCTGTTCCCTGAAGTACGTGATAACAGCAGCAGTGAATGATAAGCTAGTAACTATAGTGCACTCAAGCCTGGAAAACACTTCTTACCTCATGTGTAAGGAGAGTTTTTAAATATGCAGCACCAGTGTGGAATCCTCAATCAGTAAAAATACAAAGAAAAATGCAAAAAGATATAATGGGCATCCAGACTGGTGCCTGAGATGAGGGAATGACCTATGGGTAGAGACCTAAAACGCTACTGTTTCTGCGAGACCAATAATTGCTTCGATAATGGTAGACAAGATATTAAAGAGCACAGAAAATAATGATAAATTTATTATAAGAGAAAGCACAGGAACAAGAGACCATGGATGGAAATAACACATCCAAACAATTCATAGATGGGTGATGACGATCACACTGTGGACTGAACATCTACCAAGACCGAGGGATTCAACACCTCAAAACCTCTCTTTTCAAACTGTCTCCGGTATATTAGTCACCTCTGTATTCAACTACTGAAGCCTGCAGCACAACAAAATACTTCAGAAATGAAGATACCCAAGAACTGCACGTGTCTTATTCATCTACTTGCTGGTACAGTGGTACCCCAAGTTTCATACAGTTCCCAACTCGAACAATTATGTAAGTGTATTATTGTAAGTGCTTTTGTAAGTGTATTTTTGGGGTCTGAAACGGACTAATCTAATTTACAGTATTCCTTATGGGAAAAAAATCATTCGGTAACGGCACTCGAACAGCCTTCTGGAACGAATTATGGCCGAAACTCGGGGTACCACTGTACTTTATCTTTTTTCAACATACCAGCTGTCACCCACAAAGGTAGGGCGACTCAAAAAAGGAAGAAAACTTAGTTTTTCTTCCTTTTACACTGGATAATTTATACAGAAGGGGTTACTAGCCCTTTGCTCCCGGTGTTTTAACAATTTATACAGGAGAAGGGGTTACTAGCCCCTTGCTCCTGGCATTTTTGTTGCCCCTTAAGACACACATGGCTCACGGAGGAAGGATTCTCTTCCATTTCTCCATGGAGTTGTTGGCACTGTATATCATTAATATGTACCTTTGATGAGTTTCGAGTCTTTCTATTCCTGGAGCCCAGTCAAGGGCCAGTCAATTCTAAGTGCATTTTATCATATGTAATAATATTTACTTATTTAAACAATACAAATTTATGACCTTTGAAACTTAAGTGCACAAGTGTTACATGAATGGGTTAACAGTGTTTGTTTACTTGTAGAAATGTCCATAGCTATGTTTAGATATGGATATTTCTACAAGTACCACTAATATTCTCCATGGGGAAGTGGAACAGAATTCTTCCTCCGTAAGCCATGCGTGTCGTAAGAGGCGACTAAAATGCCTGGAGCAAGGGGCTAGTAACCCCTTCTCCTGAATAAATTACTAAATGTAAAAGGAGAAACTTTCGTTTTTCCTTTTGGGCCACCCTGCCTCGGTGGGAAACGGCCGACGTGTTGAAAGGAAAAGACCACTAATATTAGGGTACAACCACATAACTTTAATACAACTTTAGAAAGAATAAACATCACTCATTCACAGGTGTTCCACTGACATACACAACTGGCACTCTCAGTGCGACACCTTGTGCAACACCTTCCGCAACACCTTCCACAACACACACACACACACACACTTGTAGAGTGAGGTCTCCCAAATCTATTATCTTACTTGGTTTAACATTACATTAGCACTCACTTAAAGCTGGATTATGAATGCAAGTAGTATATGAGAATAAGAATACCTAATTTTGTAAAATTTTGAGGCTGAAAGAATTCAAAAGAATATTTCAGTATACGTAATTATTTGTATAGAAAGGGGTTTAGTTATAGGTAATACATAGTTTAAGAAAAAGAGGATAAATAAGTATACAAGATATGATGTAGGGCATAATGACAGTAGTTTGTTGGACTATGTATTAGTAGATAAAAGACTGTTGAGTAGACTTCAGGATGTACATGTTTATAGAGGGGCCACAGATATATCAGATAACTTTTTAGTTGTAGCTAAAGTGGGAGTAAAAGGTAGATGGGATACAAGGAAAATAGAAGCAGTAAGTAAGAGAGAGGTGAAGGTTTATAAACTAAAAGAGGAGGCAGTTAGGATAAGATATAAACAACTATTGGAGGATAGATGGGCTAGTGAGAGTGTAGGCAATGGGGTCGAAGATGTATGGAGTAGGTTAAAGAATGTAGTGTTAGAGTGTTCAGCAGAAGTTTGTGGTTACAGGAAAGTGGGTGTGGGAGGGAAGAAGAGCGATTGGTGGAATGATGATGTAAAGAGAGTAGTAAGGGAGAAAAAGTTAGCATATGAGAGGTTTTTACAAAGTAGAAGTGATGCAAGGAGGGAAGAGTACGTATATGAAGAAAAAAAGAGAGGTTAAGAGAGTGGTCAAGCAATGTAAAAAGAGAGCAAATGAGAGAATGGGTGAGATGTTATCAACAAATTTTGTTGAAAATAAGAAAAAGTTTTGGAGTGAGATTAATAAGTTGAGGAAACCTAGGGAACAAATGGATTTGACAGTTAAAAATAGGAGAGGAGAGTTATTAAATGGAGAGTTAGAGGTATTGGGAAGATGGAGGGAATATTTTGAGGAGTTGTTAAATGTTGATGAAGACAGGGAAGCTGTGATTTCGTGTATAGGGCAAGGAGGAATAACATCTTGTAGGAGTGCGGAAGAGCCAGTTGTAAGTGTGGGAGAAGTTCGTGAGGCAGTGGGTAGAATGAAAGGGGGTAAGGCAGCTGGGATTGATGGGATAAAGGTAGAAATGTTAAAAGCAGGCAGAGATATAATTTTGGAGTGGTTGGTGCTATTATTTAATACATGTATGGAAGAGAGTAAGGTACCTAGGGACTGGCAGAGAGCGTGTATTGTTCCTTTGTATAAAGGCAAAGGGGACAAAAGAGAGTGCAAAAATTATAGGGGAATAAGTCTGTTGATACTGTGCTTATGGGAGATTCTAAAGAAAAGTTGCAAACGTTAGTGGACGAGTTTGGGAGTGTGTGTAAAGGTAGAAAGTTAAAAGTGAACATAGATAAACGTTATCCATGGAGGCAAAGAAGGGAATGTACGAAAGTATAGTGGTACCAACACTCTTATATGGATGTAAAGCACGGGTTGCAAATGCTGCAGCGAGGAGGAGGCTGGAGGCAGTGGAGATGTCCTGTCTAAGGGCAATGTGTGGTGTAAATATTATGCAGAAAATTTGGAATGGGGAAATTAGGAGGTGTGGAGTTACTAAAAGTACAGTGGTACCCCGACTTATGATGGTCCCCAAACACACCCTTTTATGTAAGTTGATTTTTTTAAATGCTTTTGTAAGTGTAATTTTGGGGGTCTAAAAGGACTAGTCTATTTTACATCATTTCTTATGGAGATAAATTCGTTTGGTAATGGCACTTGAACAGCATTCTGGAATGAAAAAATATCGTAAGTCGGGGTACCACTGTATTTGTCAGAGGGCTGAAGAGGGGTTGTTGAGGTGGTTTGGTCATTTAGAGAGAATGGATCAAAGTAGAATGACTTGGAGAGCGTATAAATCTGTAGGGGAAGGAAGGCGGGGTAGGGGTCGTCCTACAAAAAGGTTGGAGGGAAGGGGTAAAGGAGGTTTTGTGGGCAAGGGGCTTGGACTTCCAGCAAGCATGTGTGAGCGTGTTAGATAGGAGTGAATGGAGACGAATGGTTTTTGGGACATGACGATCTGTTGGAGTGTGAGCAGGGTAACATTTTGTGAAGGGATTCAGGGAAACCAGTTAATTGATTTAGTTGGACTTGAGTCCTGGAAATGGGAAGTACAATGCCTGCACTTTAAAGGAGGGGTCTGGGATAGTGACAGCTGGGAGGGAATATTCTCAGCTGTCGTATCTGAGCTCCTCTGCAAAGACAGTGATTATGTATGAGTGTGGTGAAAGTGTTGAATGATGATGAAAGTATTTTCTTTTTGGGGATTTTCTTTCTTTTTGGGTCACCCTGCCTCGGTGGGAGACGGCCGACTTGTTGAGAGGAGAGAGAGAGAAAAAAAAAAAAAAAAAGTCTGTTGAGTATACCAGGTAAAGTGTATGGTAGAGTTATTATTGAAAGAATTAAGAGTAAGACGGAGAGCAGAATAGCAGATGAACAAGGTGGCTTTAGGAAAGGTAGGGGGTGTGTAGACCAAGTGTTTGCTGTAAAACATATAGGTGAACAGCATTTGGATAAGGGTAAAGAGGTTTTTGTGACATTTATGGATTTGGAAAAGGCGTATGATAGGGTGGATAGGGGGGCAATGTGGCAGATGTTGCAGGTGTATGGAATATGAGGTAGGTTACTGAAAGTTGTGAAGAGCTTTTATGAGGATAGTGAGGCTCAGGTTAGAGTGTGTAGGAGAGAGGGAGATTATTTCTCGGTAAAAGTAGGCCTTAGACAGGGATGTGTGATGTCACCGTGGTTGTTCAATATATTTATAGATGGGGTTGTAAGAGAAGTGAATGCGAGGGTCTTGGCAAGAGGTGTGGGGTTAAAAGACAAAGAATCAAATACAAAGTGGGAGTTGTCACAGTTGCTTTTTGCTGATGACACTGTGCTTTTGGGAGATTCTGAAGAGAAGTTGCAGAGGTTGGTGGATGAATTTGGTAAGGTATGTAAAAGAAGAAAATTGAAAGTGAATATAGGAAAGAGTAAGGTGATGAGGATAACAAAAAGATTAGGTGACGAAAGATTGGATATCAGATTGGAGGGAGAGAGTATGGAGGAGGTGAATGTATTCAGATATTTGGGAGTGGACATGTCAGCGGATGGGTCTATGAAGGGTGAGGTGAATCATAGAATTGATGAGGGAAAAGGGTGAGTGGTGCACTTGGGGTCTGTGAAGACAAAGAACTTTGTCCATGGAAGTTAAGAGGGAATGTATGAGAGTATAGTTATACCAACACTCTTATATGGGTGTGAAGCATGGGTGATGAATGTCGCAACGAGGAGAAGGCTGGAGGCAGTGGAGATGTCATGTCTGAGGTCAATGTGTGGTGTGAATATAATGCAGAGAATTCGGAGTTTGGAAATTAGGAGGAGGTGCGGGATTACCAAAACTATTATCCAGAGGGCTGAGGAGGGGTTGTTGAGGTGGTTCGGACATGTAGAGAGAATGGAACGAAACAGAATGACCTCGAGTGTATAAATCTGTAGTGGAGGGAAGGCGGGGTAGGGGTCGGCCTAGGAAAGGTTGGAGGGAGGGGGTAAAAGAGGTTTTGTGTGCGAGGGGCTTGGATTTCCAGCAAGCATGCGTGTGCGTATTTGATAGGAGTGAATGGAGACGAATGGTTTTTAATACTTGACATGCTGTTGGAGTGTGAGCAAAGTAACATTTATGAAGGGATTCAGGGAAACCAGCAGGCCGGACTCGAGTCCTGGAGATGGGAAGTACAGTGTCTGCACTCTGAAGGAGGGGTGTTAATGTTGCAGTTTTATAACTGTAGTGTAAAGCACCCCTCTGGCAAGACAGTGATGGAGTGAATGATGATGAAAGGTTTTCTTTTTCGGGCCACCCTGCCTTGGTGGGAATCGGCCGATGTGTTAATTAAAAAAAAAAAAAAAAAAAAAAAACGTAATTACTAGGATCACACTAGGAAAATTTTTTTTTTTTTTTTACACTAGTTTTGAAGTAGCTGGCATGTCCTTTCAGTTTCTCTCCTCTCCTCTACACTTGTTTCAACAACAATTACTTAACCTACTTCTCTCATCCCACTTCTAAACCAATTCTTTAACGATTTATACCACTTTTATTCCTTCATTCAACATTACTGTCACTAGCCAAAACATAAAAATTACATTTAATGTACGATAATAGAACAAAAACATTATTATATTAATTATATTACAGAAAGAAAGATTATCTTAATTATCAATTTGCATCCATAATGTATTTCATGAAGGGATAAACCTATGTGGGTCATTCACCACAAGTGGTGGAGGCTTGAACCTCCATCTTATCACAACCTAAGTCTCTTATCAATCAGGCTGGTGGTGGTGTCCATCAAGTTCTCAGACAAGTCAACAACAACACAATTATCTTCAACTCTACAACATGAAGAGAGAGTCTACAGGAACTTGTCATGTTCTAGACTTGATGAGTAAGACGAGTGCAACTGCTGCACGCTTCTTGCTTATCAATTTGTCAGTGTTTTATACCATTTTCAACATGCTCTGTGAATAGAGTTGCACAGTTACAAGATGTATGTCCCGGCACACCAAGGGGGACATACTCTACCAACAGTGTCAATGACAGACTTACAATGGTTTTAAATGATATGGTGATACCGACACACTGAGGAAAAAGACGTGTATCCAATTCAGGATATTTGTTTAGGAAAATATTTCACCCCAAGTGGTGGCTTCATCATTAGGACCAAAAAGTCACTCATGGGAAAACATTCCCCTTAATTAATAACATCCTCAACTACACACACGTGTTCTTTTCCTAGATTTGCTTGGCTATAACCTGCATAAACCCAAACTTATTTACAACGACTATAAAAACATTTGTACTAGATACATACAAAATTACGGTACAACTTCACAATAATACAGGTAGGAAGCATACTGACCTTGTTTACCAGATCGTAATCAGAATCCAAGGGATCGACCGACGTGCCCGAGTCATCACTCCCACTGGAGATTGTGCGAGGGCGGGAATGAGCGACGTACCCAGCCTTGGGATAGTATGAGGGAGTGTGGCCTCCCTGACCCTTAGGGTACAGGAGTGAGAGAGAAGGGATGGACAGGGTAGGGTTAATGCAGTGTTGCCATGCAGGTAGTACTGGGTTATGGCACAATGACTAGCAATATAACTGCCAAAAGCTGTTAACAGAGACGTGATGTGGGCCTTGAGGAAGCATTGTAAAAACTCTCTAGAGCTTCAAGTAGCAAAAAAATCTAAAAACTAATATTCTTTATGCTATTGTTCACTATTTAATGGGGTATCAATAAATAGGTGACAATGGAGCCAAAAATGCCTAGCTCTTCTCACTACAACGGCCACCTTGTGCCCAAGACAGGTGTCGAGCAAGCTTTGTGATAATGTTAAGACTCAAAGAGCTTAATACATAGAGCAATACAATCACAAGAGCTTACTCTACACCTGTCTTTTCTTCATTAATGTTAGAGCACACCTCTGCATCCTTTGACCAGGAGAGAACATGAAACTGAACTAGCAAGTTTCAAGGTTTTTGTCAAAGGCATAATAATGCGAGCTAAAGGAATTTCTTGCAGTATCTCAAATTTGTCAAGCCAGAGGTAATTCACCACAGGAAATAGTTAAAAAAAAAAAAAAACTCCCGAATAACACAGACTTAAGAGTCTAAAATAGTGACAAACCATTACTGTGATTTTTTATCCTCTTCCCTCTTAGAAACTGTCTCCAAACACTATCTGCTGATCACCGCTACTAGCTATTTTTAGTATAGTAGTAAAACTATGTTCGTGGTACTTTGGATTGAGAGGAAAGATCTTCTACGCTTCCTTCAAGGAAGGGATCGACTTGCCTTCCACACTACCACAATTTACCACTATATTTGAACTTCTTGTTAGCATTTACTTTCAACCTCTAACAAAAATCTGTGATAACTAATAATTTATGTCCCCAATTACTTAAAACATAAAGTATATTAGCAATTCTAGGATAAATCATTTAGAATTTAAACATGCTTTACTGCAAAATAAAGATATTTAAGACACCTTATGGTAAGCCAACACTGACTAAAGGGAATTTGCACTGCACTCTGCCATTCATTTTAATCTATTTCAAATTTACATGCAAAACAAAATTTGACAGACAATAGAGGATCTTGAAGGCCATTCAGCTTATAGTTATATTTTCGCATGTGCGAGCAAATGACAAAACTGGACTCGGAACTGTTCTTTTGTTGAGAGCTCACCTGCGCCGCAGCCAAGTTGTCTACACTCTCCGGTGCGATGGAGCGAGTCTGCTTTTTCACCTCCTGCGTGACGACCGTCTGCTCCTGGGTTGTGCCAGTCGTCTTGGTGGTGGCTGTGAAGGTCTTCTCTTCCATCTGAAAGCAATGTGTCACTGGTGAGACAACTCGTCAAGTTGACACGGCTCGAGCCGTCATATTCTTTCATCAGAAAGCAATTCTTGTGTTCATCTTTGTTGCATCTGTTGATTTCTCTCCTTGCATTTGCAGAGAACTGATACCAGTAAGAGAGCTCAATAGAAACTGATGTATGGTACTAAAAGTATGAAAGTTAGCCAAAATTGACTAAACTAGTGCTTGTGTTAGATCACAACAATTAAAATAAAATGTGAAGACAAAAATCCTCCCTTTGTGGCATGACAAGCAGAAGAATGAACTACAGAGTCTAATGCTTGGGTGTTCATGAAAGCTTGCATGTCAAGTCACACTTTGTCATCAGGACTCACGAAATCCTAAGAACACGATTGTAAACAAACCACTGAACGGGTGGGATTTGAACCCATGGCGACCAAGTTGTGAAATTCCAGACCAGTGCGTAAGTCACTGGGCCAGCTGGCCGAGTGGTTAACACACTGGCCTGGAGTTTTACCACTCACTCGCCATGGGTTCAAACCCCACCTGTTCCTGGGTTTGTCTTATTGTCATCAGGTTCCTCTCCTCAGTGTGGTGTTTTTGGTGAAGTGTTCCAGTCATGGTATTAAGACTTAGTCTTTACCCTCTTGAAAGAACTGTGACCAATAAGACGTAGTTAAATACAGTGTAGCCAATACACTGTTTAAATAAAACAAATATGTTCCAAATGCAAAAGACTATCAAGTATCTGATAAAGTTTTTTTTTTTTTTAACACATTGGCCATCTCCCACTACGGCAGGGTGACCCGAAAAAGAAGCACTTTCACCATCATTCACACTATCACTCTCTTGCCAGAGGTGTGCAGATACGACAGTTCAGATAGACTTATGTAGATTAAAAACCACTAATGAAGGTCTCCTTTCACTCTGTCTTTTCACCAATAAGACCTCTAATTAAGGACAGTTTCAACAATACTGGGTGTGATTTTATTTTGTAAATGCGACTGAAAAAATATGCACAAAATTGAATGGCACCTGAAAAGATCTTTGTTGTATGTGATATTCAATTTTGGATTCAATTTTTTCAATCACATTTACCAAAAAAAAAAAAATCACAATATAAAGGAGCTTTATAAGAGAACTGATTGTATATAGAGGAGCTTTATAAGAGAACTGATTGTATATAGAGGAGCTTTATAAGAGAACTGATTGTATATAGAGGAGCTTTATAAGAGAACTGATTGTATATAGAGGAGCTTTATAAGAGAACTGATTGTATATAGAGGAGCTTTATAAGAGAACTGATTGTATATAGAGGAGCTTTATAAGAGAACTGATTGTATATAGAGGAGCTTTATAAGAGAACTGATTGTATATAGAGGAGCTTTATAAGAGAACTGATTGTATATAGAGGAGCTTTATAAGAGAACTGATTGTATATAGAGGAGCTTTATAAGAGAACTGATTGTATATAGAGGAGCTTTATAAGAGAACTGATTGTATATAGAGGAGCTTTATAAGAGAACTGATTGTATATAGAGGAGCTTTATAAGAGAACTGATTGTATAAGAGGAGCTTTATAAGAGAACTGATTGTTTTAGAGGAGCTTTATAAGAGAACTGAATGTATAAGAGGAGCTTTATAAGAGGACATGTATAAGAGGAGCTTTATAAGAGAACTGATTGTATATAGAGGAGCTATAGAGAACTGATTGTATAGAGGCTATAAGAGCTTTGTATATAGAGTTTATAAGACTGATTGTATAGAGGAGCTTTACAGAAACTGATTGATAGGAGCTTTATAAGAATGATTGTATATAAGGAGTTTATAGAGACTTATTATATAGAGAGCTTATAAGAGTGAAGTATACAAGGAGCTTTATAAGAGCTGACAGTATACCGAGGAACTTTATAAGAGCTGACAGTATACCGAGGAGCTTTATAAGAGCTGACAGTATACAGAGGAGCTTTATAAGAGCTGACAGTATACAGAGGAGCTTTATAAGAGCTGACAGTATACAGAGGAGCTTTATAAGAGCTGACAGTATACAGAGGAGCTTTATAAGAGCTGACAGTATACAGAGGAGCTTTATAAGAGCTGACAGTATACAGAGGAGCTTTATAAGAGCTGACAGTATACAGAGGAGCTTTATAAGAGCTGACAGTATACGAGGAGCTTTATGAGCTGAAGTATACAGAGAGCTTTATAAAGTGAGCATTCATTTATAAGAGCTGTACAGTATACCAGGGCTTTATAAGAGCTGACAGTATCACCAGGAACTTTATAAGAGTCGCCTGACAGTATGGATCTCGAGTGGCTTTAATAAGATCTGGACAGTATCTGGGAGCTCAGTTAATGAGTGACAGTATACAGAGGAGCTTTATAAGAGCTGACAGTATACAGAGGAGCTTTATAAGAGCTGACAGTATACAGAGGAGCTTTATAAGAGCTGACAGTATACAGAGGAGCTTTATAAGAGCTGACAGTATACAGAGGAGCTTTATAAGAGCTGACAGTATACAGAGGAGCTTTATAAGAGCTGACAGTATACAGAGGAGCTTTATGTGAGCTGAAAGTATACAGAGAAGCTTTATAAAAGTGATCATTCATTAACCCTTAAACTGTCCACACGTAGATATACGTTCACGTGCGTACTGCCCCGAACGTAGATCAACGTTTTATTTTTCATTCCTTCATATTTAGTGCAATAAGCCTGAGTCGCCTAGACATGAGAGAATGGATCTGCGCCCTCAGTGTGCACAGTATTAAAAAAATCTGGGACCACTTAGTATCTTGTGGGAGCACCAGTTCAATTGAGTGCCAGCTAGAGCAAATAGTGTGGCAAACACCAGGGATTCACTGATGTCATGTCGCATTAACACTCCCCTTATAAGAGGAAAGTAAAAATAGGTTAGATAAATACATGAGTGGCTGTGGGTGGGTGTGAGTTGGACCTGACTAGCTTGTGCTACTGGGTCCGATGCCATGCTCCTTCCTTCAGAGGATGTGACCTGACTAGGTGGGTCATTGGTCTAAGCTGTGGGGTGACATGGACCTGCCTTGCATGGGCCAGTAGGCCTGCTACAGTGTTCCTTCTTTCTTATGTTCTTATGTATTCGGAAGGCTGGCTGGCTTTGGCTGTCTCTGGCTCTCTCTCTATCTGTCTATAACTCTGTCTATATCTTTGTCTGTCTATATCTATATGTCCTATATCTCTCTCTGTCTCTCTCTCACATGTACACATAAGTACAGTTATTATACATAGTGTAAATTACCTAGGATAACCCAAAAATTCCAGGCAAAGTGCTATACAATACTTGTAGAGATAAGGCATAATAAGCATGACTGGCAAGTAATACGCATCGTCACTTCTGCATCGTGTATAATACCTGTTGGCTTACGAGCCGCACTCTGAGACTGAGACAAGCAGACAGATAGACATTGAAAAAGGGAGGGTTCCCTCCAGCACTGCTGACATTTATCAAATGTCACTGGGCTGTCAAGAGTTATCTGACACTTGTCAACACACCATTCTTCAAGGAGTTTCATATACTCCAGGCACACAGGCAGACAGAAAGACAGATAAGCAGAGCTAGACAGATACAGACAGAGAGACAGACAGATACAGAAAAACAGATTCAGACAGACAGATACAGACAGACAGATACAGACAGATAGATACAGATAGACAGACATAGATAGACAGATAGATAGATAGACAGATAGATAGATAGACAGACAGACACAGATAGATAAACAGATAGATACAGAGTGAAAGAGCAAGGGTTCCCTGCACACATTCATTCATCAATGTCACTGCCTTATCAGTAGTTATCTGACAATTGTCATAACACCATTCTTCGAGGAGTTTCATATATACTTCTGGATGTCTAAAACATTGCTGGGACCTATAAATACTTCATATATATTTATAGACAATAGTAAATGACGAAGGTAGGCGAAAATGTTCACCTGTTGGTGTGATTGTGACTATTTGAGTACTATTTCAGTACATAATATTAGTGTTAGAACAAAGATTGGCTATGATATCACAGGAACTATTGTAAATTATAATTATCAGAACATAAAAATTTTATAAATTAAAATGAAAACTAGAAAAAAAGTATATCGGCAATACTTCTGCAAGCGGCAGGACTTGATGTTGCCGTCAGGTGAGCATCCAGCACCAAATTGGCGGGCTTATATCTCGGTAAGTACTGGCCCTAAAAAAAATTTTTTTTTAGCCTATCCTGTTTATAAAAATGAGCTCTTCATTTTAAAAAAAAAAAAATTTTTTTTTTCAAAATATTCGGAGCAGTACGCGGGTGAACGTATATCTATGTGTGTACAGTTTAAGGGTTAAACAAGATTTGACCTACAGCAAGCCAATCAAAAAATTAGCAAACCAGTGCTTATGCCGTCTCGTGCACTCTCGTACCTGCTGTGTTCGCGCCTTCGTGCTCTTATCCTCGAGGCTCTTAGCAGTGATGGTGGTGACGGTGGTGGCCGTCACGTGAGGCTTCTCCCTACCGTCAGCTTCGCCATGCTCGGCCTGTAACCCACCAATGCACAACATAAGGTCTGGCACATGCAATGCAGTCTATGTGCTCAAAAAATGCAAAAATCTGCCAATGCAGTGCAGAAGTGAATAACTTGTGCACAAAATAGCGAATGAAAAAATTCTAGTGACATCAATTTACTCATCAAGAATTAAAAACATATTTTAGGTGGCTCATAATTACTCAACTTCAAAAAATTAGCAAAAAGTTTTATTAAAGGTGAAAAAAATTCATGCCAGCGATATAATGAACATGGCAAATAAATAGAGCAGAGCACTGCAAATAATGCAATGGTAAGACTGAATATTTTATTCTGCAATGCCAGCAATATATATATTGCATTAGAATGTTTGAAAAATAAAAATTGTATTAGGAATATTTATTAGTGTTGCAAAAAGGGAACTTGGGGACCAGTTAAATTTTAACACCAGCTGATAGGCAGTACAGATATGTATGGAAAATACCCATTCTGTCTATTATTGCTTTCTATAAAATCAGCTCATTTTTAAGTTGAAAAAACTATAATACAACTGTACATACTTGTAAATTGAAACAATGATTATAGCCTTTGTGTAAATTGAAACTCCAGGAATGTAATGTATTTGTAAGTTTAACCTGCAAGTTGAAATTCCAGGAACACACCTGGTTAGTAAGTTTGGAGACTTCTAGTATTTGTCACACCACTACCTGCCTAAGTATCATTTAGCAACTGAGTGCCAACATGCTGGCCAGAGTGCATGAGGCCTGTACTCTACAAGCCAAGGACAGATCACCACTCATGGGAGTACAGGCCACAGAAGAGATGGCAATTTAGGTGAACAAGATGTAAACAAAACTGCATGATTCCTACCTTCTGGCTCTGAGTGCTAAGTTCGACCTGTCCCGTCGAGAAGTCTTCCACCCTCTGAACGGTGTCCTCGGAAATGCCTTCGGCATCTTGGACGAAGGTCTTCTTGGTAGTAGTCTTAATGATCTTTGGAATGGTGGAGCCCTGAGAGCTGTCATCTTGCACTGCTGCTGTCAGCGAGGGGCTGAGAGCCGGGTTGATCATTATGTCAGAGGAAGAGTGGTCTGCAGTGAACGAGGGCTCGCTGGTGGCCCCTGGATTGACAATTAGCGACATGTCAGAACGGTCGGCGGCGTAAGAGCTCTCTGTGGCCGACATGGTCTGGTCGATGTCCTTGGGTTCAGTTCCTTCACGGTTTTCAATGACTACACTCTCATCAGAGGTGTCAGAGCTGGAGCTGGAGCTGCTGCTGCTGCTGCTGCTACTGGTCGAGTCCTTGCGATCTCGAGCACCAAAAATTCCAAACCTTCCCTTTTTCTTCCCTTTCTCCTTCTGTTTGTCTTTCTTGGCCTTTTCTTTAGCCTTTTTGTCTTTATCTTTCTTCTTCTCTTTACTTTCCTTATCTTTTTCTTTCGTTTCTTTACCTTTCTTGTTTTTCCCTTTTTTGTCTTTCTCTTCCTTTTTCTTATCCTTTTTATCTTTCTCTTTCTTATCCTTCTTCCCCTTCTTACCAGCCCCAAACCCTGCCAGGAGACCAGTCGAGTCAGCCGACGTGTCCAGGACACCGTCATCGACCGAGGTCTCCGGCAAGGTGGTGTCTGGAGATGACAGTCGACTCCCAGCCTCAGCTGCGGGTGATGAGAGTAACCCCTTGCTGTGCTTTCCTTCCACTGCCGGTTCCCCGTGCTTGCCTCTAGCACCGTCCGCTTCCAGGGCCGAGTCTTTGGGTTTACCTCTGGCGCCATCCTGCAGGCTCGTCTTCCTTTTCTCGGCTGTTTCCACCACCTTTGAGTCCTCTCCTGGAGCGTAGTTGAAGGCCTGAGCTCGCACTCTCTTTTTCTCGTTTCCCCGCGGCAGTGCAGTGCCATCTTCGGCATAGTCTCCAGTTCCGTCGTACTTGAACCCATGTCCCGTGGGACTGTAAGGCCGCCGAGGCTCGTTCTCAAGTTCTTCGTAAGAATACTGTCGTGTGAAAGGCGGCGATCCTGGCTCGGCACCATTGACACTAGGGTCCTGGAAGACGGTGCGATGGGTCTTGACGAGGGGGTCCGCACCTTCCACATTCTCCGTGGCCTCCGTGCCGGGCCTCCGTCCTTCCAGCGTCTTGTACCCGGGGGGAGGGGTGGAGGATGGAGGAGCACCACTCTACACACAAAACAAAAATTCATGCAATGCACTATTGAACAAAATCAACACTAGCACAAAATACATCTGCTGAAGACAGCATTCTATCACATCCCTTGAAACATCACATGAGGTTTACATCTTAACACTAGCACTGGGAGAGGGGCACAAAGACATGCTGCGTGCTTCAGCTATCATACTCGTATAGAGTAGGAAGTGGAAATAAAGTGTGTGGTTCCCAACCAAACCCTACTTTTTCCTTGTTAACTTTTTATTAATACTCTTGTTTTTTTTTAGAATGTAAACTCGTTCTTTTTTTTATCATTCCTAACCAAACCCTACTCTTCCTCTTCACCTTTTTTTTTTAGAATAAAATTTTTTGTATTTATGGTTTGATGCGAGGGCTTGTGAATATCTCGAAGAAACAGGCACTCAAGAATAATAAAATCCCATATTGTAATTAATCATATTACTATTGTTGTTATTATCATCATCATCGTGACCAGTTTTCATTATCCCAGGACCTGGGTGGCGAGAGTTGCAACTTTTACCACTTTCTTTATAATATTGAAAACCCTACAAATATTTCTATCATGTCAATACCTTTTGCTAGATATGCAAGATTAGACAACCTCTAAGTACATACTCTTTCTAGTACTATGGGCCTGTCAAAATTATTTTTATGTACAGTATAGTATAGTAGTATAACAAAAAATAAGACCATGAGGAATTATAATTGAGAGGGTGGGAAAGACTAGGAATATCCTTGAAGAATATCTACTGTAGTAGTATTGAGAAAATATAATTTAGCAGGTGGGAAAGAATATCTTCACAGTAGTGGACCATGTTGACCTCGTATTAATTATAGAGTAAAATATTGAATATTTGAAATTTAAAACTGTTTACTTGTCTAGACTTAAGTAGTCTTTAAGCCTGAAATGCCCCAGCATGATAGTGGTTTTCTTTGTACCAATCAAATTATGAAATGTAAACATACATTGTAATTTTGGCAAAAAGAATAAACTTTTGTTGTTGTTGTATAAATACAGTGGTACCCCGAGTTTCGTACTTTATTCGTTCCAGAAGGCTGTTCGAGTGCTGTTACCGAATGAATTTGTTCCCATAAGGAATAATGTAAATTAGATTAGTCGTTTCAGACACCCAAAAATACACTTACACACGCACTTACAATAATACACTTACATAATTGTTCGAGTTGGGAGCTGTACGAAACTCGGGGTACCACTGTATACCTAATTAAAAGAAGTGGCTTATGCACCGGTCTGCATGGATTCAAACCCCATCCGTTCCCTGGCTTGAGAACCACATTCTGTGTCCATTGTTGAGGGAGTTGAGATAGCAACGGCACCTCCCTCCCCACAACAACTAACCATGCAATGCCAGTGGCATGCTGCACTAAGACAACTAACCAAAAATGTATATTAATAAACAAAAGATAAATGACATGCTTCCTAAAAGTAAACTAAAAAACATTTAAATATTTTTAGGTATAAATATTGAAAGCCCAAGTTAATACTCTCATATGGATGTGAAATGTTTGAGCTCTGTTGAAAACTACAGTTGTATATTTAATGTATTGATATGAAATACAATGATCTTACTGTATCTTGTGCCAGAATCTTACACTCCATTAATTATATTAAAACAAATTCATTCATTCATTCTCTCTCTCTCTCTCTCTCACATACACATGCGCCCCCACACACGCACCCACACACACGCGTGCCCACACACACATGCCAGGAAGTGGAATAGTCTGGGAAGTGATTTAGTGGAGGCAGGATCCGTACATAGCTTTAAGAAGAGGTATGATAAAGCTCATGGAGCGGAAAGTGACCGAGTAGCCGCCAGTGAAGAGGCGAGGCCAGGAGCTGTGACTCAACCCCCTGCAACCACAACTAGGTGAGTACACGCCCACACACACCACATACCCCCCCACATACACACCACATACCCCCCCCCACACCACATACCCTCTCACACACACACACACACCACATACCCTCACACACACACACCACATACCTCACACACACACACACCACATACCCTCACACACACACACACACACCACATACCCTCACACACACACACCACACCCTCACACACACACACACACCACACCCTCGCACACACACTACACCCTCACACATACACTACACCCTCACACCACACCCACACACAACCACACCACACCCAACCACACCACACACTCACACATACACACCACACCCTCACACATACACACCACACCCTCTCACACACACACACCCTCACACACAGCCAGGAGCTATGACTCGACCCCTGCAACCACAACTAGGTGAGTACACACACCACACCCTCACACATACACACCACACACATACACACCACACCCTCACACATACACACCACACCCTCACACATACACACCACACCCTCACACATACACCACACCCTCACACATACACACCACACCCTCACACATACACACACCCACCCCACACCCTCACACATACACACCCACCCTCACACACAACACCATCACACACACACCACACCATCACATACACACACACACACACACACACCACACCCTCTCACACACCCTCACACAATCACACAGCAAACACACACACACCACACAATCCCATTCTCACTCATATGCAACTGGTTTCTGACTTGTCAAGTATAAAATTTATATTTGCAGTTATATGTGGCCTTCAGTGTTTACTATGAGCTTAAAGAAGCACTCTGACTTGAACATTACCTCACATCACTTTCATAACTTACCAAAGTAAACAACTTACCACAGGGAGGGCTTGAACCTACGGCAAACCAGTGCTGAAACTATCAGGCCAGTGTGCTATCAACTGTAACAAGTGTACAACACTGCTAGTTTTACCTCTGACTTGACACGCGTACACAAATAACCAGCTTACAACGACCTTTCGGTCTAACTTGAACCAACGTGACTTTGTAAATGGTCCAAATCGAACCAAAATTTCGTTGTAAGTTCCTCTCTCCTGTGTGGGGGTTATTTGTGTCTTGTTCCAGACACGGTATCGTGCCTTTTTCTTTCTTGACAAAGGTGCTAGCCCTCTCTACGGCGAGTTGTTTACAACTTTGTCATTACAATTTCAAGTCTTGGTGAATTAAGATTACTTGAGATCGAGCAAGCCAGAAACCTCTTAAAATAAGTCAAGAAGCAATATTAAATACTGTACTCTATATCTGATATAGGGAATGACTTGTTATAATAAGAGAAACTATTAACTTGGTTCTTGTATGGTAAAAGACAGTATAAATGCAATTTTGGGATCATACTATACATGACACTGATGTTGATAAATTACACATACAGTGGACCCCCCGAGTTTCAGCCATAATTCACTCCAGAAGGTTATTCAAGTGCCATTACCGAACGTATTTGTTCCCATAAGGAATTGATGAGGGAAAAAGGGTGAGTGGAGCACTTCGGAGTCTGTGGAGACAAAGAACTTTGTCCATGGAAGTAAAGAACGGAATGTATGAGAGTATAGTTATACCAACACTCTTATATGGGTGTGAAGCATGGGTGATGAATGTTGCAACGAGGAGAAGACTGGAGGCAGTGGAGATGTCATGTCTGAGGTCAATGTGTGGTGTGAATATAATGCAGAGAATTCGTAGTTTGGAAATTAGGAGGAGGTGCGGGATTACCAAAACTATTATCCAGAGAGCTGAGGAGGGGTTGTTGAGGTGGTTCGGACATGTAGAGAGAATGGAACGAGACAGAATAACTTCGAGAGTGTATAAATCTGTAGTGGAGGGAAGGCGGGGTAGGGGTCGGCCTAGGAAAGGTTGGAGGGAGGGGGTAAAGGAAGTTTTGTGTGCGAGGGGCTTGGACTTCCAGCAAGCATGTGTGAGCGTATTTGATAGGAGTGAATGGAGACGAATGGTTTTTAATACTTGACGTGCTGTTGGAGTGTGAGCAAAGTAACATTTATGAAGGGATTCAGGGAAACCGGCAGGCCGGACTTGAGTCCTGGAGATGGGAAGTACAGTGTCTGCACTCTGAAGGAGGGGTGTTAATGTTGCAGTTTTATAACTAGTGTAAAGCACCCCTCTGGCAAGACAGTGATGGAGTGAATGATGATGAAAGTTTTTCTTTTTCGGGCCACCCTGCCTTGGTGGGGGTCCGTTTCAGACCCCCAAAAATACACTTACAAAAGCACTTACAATATTACACTTACATAATTGTTCGAGTTTTTAGGTGGTCGAAACTCGTGGGTCCACTGTATATACAACACTTAGATATCTTTACTGTGGTAACATTTCGCAACTGTGTTGCGAAACTTTCCCATAATAGAGATGCTAAAGTGTTGCAGATATGACTAATTTATCAACTTGTCAGTTATATGAACTATTTATCTACATATTGATGCTAAAGGAGAACAAAAATAACATTGCTTTAAGGTACACAATAAATTAGCTTTTTATAGACATTGACAAAATGTATGGAGGGTATCTGTGCTCTACAACTGAGGCTAGAGTAGACTAAGTCCTTACCCCAATAAGCCTCGAGCGTGTAAACCTCACTGCTACAGAACTACTTATTGGACACAGTACAGTAGTTACTTCAAACGGGCAAATGTTGCTACCTGTCGTGCCAGGAGCAGCAGCAAGAATGACAACAGCACTCACCTGAAGAGGTGGCATCACCAGTCATGCATGCTCAAACTAGAGGCTGCACCAATGCTCACCTTTGCGGCGGCTGCGGCGGCGGCAGCGGCTTCCTCCTCTGCCAGGGCCAGTTTTTCAGCACGTTTTTTGGTGGCCTTCATGAGGTCGGCCATTGGGAGGACTGCCACGCCACCTATCGGTCTCTGCAGACACATCAACATCACTTTTGCATGATTGGGGAAAACAAAATCGGCAGCACTAATGACTGCATTATTTATGTGCTAGAAAACAAACATCAAATACAAAAAAAAAATGATTACACAACAGTCACTACAAGTGATAATATAAAGAACAAAGAGTTAAAATACATACAAAGCTTTTGAAAGATCGATGCACACAGAAAATAAATGCACACTTACGATAGCCACTAGAGTTGATAATAGGAAGAATGAAGAGAAAATACTTACAAGACAACTTTTTAGATTGTTATACACACACAAATTTGAGTGAGCAATACTGATGAAAGCAAAAGCCTTCCTGAATGCAAGGAGACTTACAGTCATGCATGGAAAGTTAGCAATCTGATGCTTCACAGAGTGCAAAAGTTAGTTCTGTCACTGGCACATTAATATGGTCTTTATTTATGCTGTACACAGTTTGATCTAGAAAATTACCACTAACCTTAGATTTACAGTGGGTTAGGTAGGACGGATTACAAATACTATCAGTAGTGTTACTGTGTACTTGTGTAGTATACTTAGATAATCCCAGCTACTTTATAGATAGGCTACCTTGTTAGCCGTGACGTCACGAGACCCATCACATGTGATGGGTCTCGTGAGTCACAGCTAGCAAGGGAGCCTATCTATAAAGTAGCTGGGATTATCTAAGTATACTACACAAGTACACAGTAACACTACTGACAATACCTCTAACTGTACTTTAGGTGCTCAACTGAACTGTGTCACAGCTCTACACACAATGCCATGTACTTTTTCTATCTAACTCCTTGAAAGATAACGTACATACAGGGAAGACACATGGGTGCAGTCATATATCAATATCACCCTGGGTTGATGCTTGAGTCAGTGGCTGTGAGAGCCAACACACACTAGATGGGTTAGTCGGTGGTATTGATACGATGGGTAATCAAGATGTGGTTAGTTCCATTACAGATTTTGGCAACAGAAACCATCTTTGGTTAATTAATTCAGAGGAATTAATATTAGTGACCATCTTTGATTAATTGATCCAGAGGAATTAACACAGCAGTGACCACATCAAGTTATCTTTACCAGAGAACATAATGTGACAATAACCACTCCTAACAAATTAAGACTGCGACCAAACAGTGACCACACAAGTTCCATCAGGGACGTTGACAATGAGACCAACAAAACTAATGCCCTTAACAGAAAAATAAATGTTCCTTCAAGAAGGCGGTGTGAAGGGAGATACAAACACCAAGATACATGACTCTTACTACTCAATTTAAAAATATTTTAATGGATAACTAAAACACCCAGATTTATAAAGAAAAATGATACTGACAGCTCTCTCTTGAAGCTATTATATCAAGTACAGTGGACCCCCGGTTTTCGTAAATAATTTGTTCCAGAATGCTGTTCAAGTGCCGTTACCAAACGAATTTGTACCCATAAGGAATAATGTAAATTAGATTAGTCCTTTTAGACCCCCAAAAATACACTTACATAATTGTTCGAGTTTGGAGCAGTACGAAAACCGGGGGTCCACTGTACATTTTTCTTTTGCAAAGGGAACTGAAAAAATGCATTAAAAATTTAATAGAATGCACTATATTCTTTTTCACCTGCTATTTATTACTGAAAGTACTTTTTCAACTGAATATACAAAAAAAGAGCAAGGGGCTAGTAACTTACTAAATGTAAAAAATCTCACTATATAAAGGGGCTTCACAAGTGTTTAATTGCCATTGGACTTTTAGATGAAAGCCTCGAGTATAATCTTTTAGCCACAAATTCCTCTAACAATGGACATTTAAAGGAGGAATAGTACAGTAGTAATTTTAGAGCAAAGTTCTCATTTGGACAACCTCTATTTACCAGTGACCTTTTCCAAAGTCAAAGAAAGGGGGGTCAAACATGGACAAGAATATAAACAAGGCCAAAGCAACAGCAGGATACTCATTGTAGAGATTAATTTTGCAACTAAAATTCATTTTATGCTGTATTTTTTATATATGAAGGCTCCCCAAGCTTAGAAATTATCTATTTGGCTTTCAATGATCTATTTATAATATAATGGTAATTAACTCACAGGAACAAGTATAAGGAAATCCCAAATTCTCATCCTTATCATTATATGAGCACAAATTGATTTCCACTACTAATACATATATATCCATCTCTCTCTCGTTTATACACAACCAGTGCCACTGATTATTACACATACACATACAGTGGTACCTCGAGTTACGAGCTTAATTCGTTTCAGAAGGCTGTTTGAGTGCCGATACCAAACAAATTTGTTCCCATAAGGAATAATGTAAATTAGATTAATCTGTTTCAGACCCCCAAAATTACACTTACAAAAGCACTTACAGAAATACACTTACATAATTGTTCGAGTTGGGAGCTGCTCGTAAGTCGAGGTACCACTGTAGTACTGTATATGAATACAACTATTTGTACACGTACACACACACACACACACGGGTAATCAGACACAGTACTTCCTCACAGTCTTGCCAGAAGAGCACCGACAATATTCCACACACACACACACACACACACACACACTTGAACCTTTTCAGTACAGTCTGGACACTTTTGAAAATATTATTCCATTTAGAAAGTAATAATCCCACTTTTAGAGCTCTAAATACATTTTAGAAAGCAATAATTCCCAATTAATCCACTTTTGAAAGCAAAAATCCACCTTTAGAAGTGTTAATACAATTTAGAAAGCAATAATCCATATTATTTTGAAAGTGATAATCCCCTTTTAAAAATATTAACCCACTTTAATGAATAATAATCCAGTTTAAAAAGTGCTACTCCACTTCTGAAGTGCAGTCATAATACCTTGAAACTTTGTGGCAAGACAGTCTGCAAGTCAGCTAGGCTCGGGAACGCAAACATCCACCTTCCGTTGGCTCAAACACCAACTGATACTCCCAGAGATCCCAAAATTATAGAGATGTGGCAATGTACCTGGCATCCCAAATTATAGAAAATGGGACCATGTACCACAGATCCCAAAATTTTATAGAGATGTGACAATGTACCAGGGATCGCAAATTATAGAAAATAGGATCATGTACCACAGATTCCAAAATTATAGACGTAACACTGTACTAGAAAGAGAAAACGGTTACTGTATATGAAGAGAAAATAAAACACAGCAGGTATGTATTATAAGACATGCGTGAACATGCAACACCGGCAATGGAATCAACATTAGTCAATACATGAAGAAACTCACTTGGGAAACAAAATGTAGTGCCTGTGCTCTTTAGCATGGGTGGGGGATGTTGCAATTCCAAAGGTTAGGTAAATGGACACAGTTGCAACTAATGTGACATTTTATTGTGGCAACTTTTCGCTCTCCATAACAGATTTGTCGAGCTGTTATTGCTTGACGAAGCTCATGGAGAGCAAAACGTTGCCACAATATAATGTCACATTAGTTGCAAGTGTGTCCATTTACCTAACCTTTCGTTGGTAATTCTGCCATTATTACTGATTCCAAAGGTTCTTTGAATTGTGATGTCTGTCCACTTCTGGCAAGAGAGCTATTAAATAAATTATGGTGAATGTATTTTCATTTTTTGGGACTGAGGAAGGTCATTTTTACCTTGGTGAATGACAGTATTAAATGTGTGAAAAAGAGGGGGGCTGTATTTTTTTAGTTTGGGATTGAGCAAAGGGGGCTCTGACCCCCAAACAGGATCTTATCCTAGAGGTCGAAATACTAGCGCTATAATTTGTGTCTCCAAGTGAGGTTTCTCCAGTGATAAACATGCCAAGCAGACAAACTGTGACCGGAGTCGGAACATGTGCAAAAGATAACAGCATGCTTGGTTAGGGAGGGAGGGTGCAGTCAGCCTGAAAAGCATCCAGTCAGCAGCAGTTCGGGTCTGAGAGGACAACATTTCTTCCCCAGTGGCACCTAGCAACACGTGGGAAAAAGGAGGGGGGAGGGGGAAGAGCATTGGAGGGAAGGAGCCCTTAGATTCGTCCTCGGAGCATGCAACCATGCCAAAGCTAGTGTCGGGTTTCCTCCAAATCGTCATCTCTCTCCTCCAAGGTAACAACTGCCCAATTGTTCAGAGGGTCCCTCTAAAACATCAGAAATCTGAGACATCTTATGCTACCATAATTTAGTAAAGATTTAATATTACCATTATTCTTACCCATGCAACTTTTATATTGATGTAAAAGGTTAAAGGTTACTTAGAACAGGAGAAAGTAGACAATGGCAAAAGCTGCCATGCGGAAACAGACACCGGCAAAAGCGAATTCTTTTTATATACGTAACATTTCACCCTGGCTGGGCTTTATCAGCTTTGAGTGAAATGTATTAAAAGTATTCACTGCTACCAGTGTATTTCCTAGAAGCCTACTAATATGTGCCCCCTTAATTAACTGTCTCAAGAAAGCCCCTTGTTATCTTAAGTTGGTGTCCAATATTGCTCATTGGAGCACCCTTGGAGCACAAAACTCCCAACCCTAAAGCAAATGAAAAAAAAAAAATGGTAGCAAGTCAGCCATCGCCAACAGAAGGTATGCTAGATGGGCAAGTTGATGCCGAAACGAATACAGAGAGAGTCGGGGAAACACGAGGCCTTTCATACCTTGGACTTCTCCCCGGTGGGCGGCTCAAAGTTCCCCTCCTCGGAACTGACGGAACTCTGCGAGGAGGATGCCCCGCTGCTCCGGCCGGTTCTCCTCTGCTCCACGCACACCACAAGCCGTTGGGGGAGGGGTGGAGGGAAGCAGGAGAGGAACAGATGAAATGAAGAGCAAAAGATAGAGGATGATGGAAAGGAAGCAAGCATTGAGGAAGGATAGATGGAATGGACAGGATGGGAACATCAGGCAAAAATAAAATGAACAGAAAGGAAGTTGAGGAAATGTAGAGAAGGGAAATGAGGAGAATCAGAGAGAGAAGTTGAAGGATAGAGAAAAGAAAAAGAAAGGATAAGGAGTGCAGGTCAATGGAGGAAGGATTAGGAGGAGGAGGAGGAGGGGGGGAAACATGCCAGGTTAGTGTGGAAGTAAGGCAGCACCAGCAGACTCGCCCAATCAATGAGTGCGACTCCCAGCTGGTTATTGTCAAGTCAGCCATGCGTCATCACAGGCCCGTGACACTCATAACTAAACCAATCTAGCAGCCACTAGTTTAGGAATGGATGCACTCACTTCACTCACTACATCTCCACAGCTCAAGAAGATGCATCATATATGCACAGCTGAAGAAAAACTACTCAAAATTATGACATGTAATGCTTTAACTGAATAAAGGATTTTACATAAACTGGAGGAGCTTAACCCTGGTGAGGTAGACACAGATGCGAATCATGAAACAATTTTGACAACTTTCACCTTCGCTTCAAAGATTTTTTTTTTTTATAGCACATTGGTCGTTTCCCACCGAGGCAGGGTGACCCGAAAAAGAAAAAAACACTTTCACCATCACTCATTCCATGATGACAGTGTTTCTCCTTTTTGGGTCACACCGCCTCGGTGGGAAACGGCCGATGAGTAATAAAAAAAAAAATTAATCAAAGTGAATGTGAAGGTAACTTTATATGTTCCTCAATATCAACACTAATTCTGATCAGTACGACTATTTTAATATTTTGTCTTCACTGGTTACAGCATACCCGGGTATAAATAAAGATAATTTCTAAAGTATACTTCTCTTGGGTACCTCCAATAATTCACTAGTATTACAAATCTATAAACAAAATTATCCAAAAATCAAATTATCAATCAAGATTTTCACCGATTTATGAATGCAGTCCAATGTTTGATTCAAAACATTCTATAATTAACCTCCAAACATAAAAAACCTTCATAACTGCCGGAAAACTTAGTACAAATGTGCTTTACAGTGAAGAGCGTCTATCCATTCCTAATGCTTATATCAATAATAAATGTACATGGCATACACTGGCCAATAGCCACTGAAAAACACCTTATTGAAACGTCCTCTACAATTATATTACATTAAATTCTGTATGAATGTTCTTATGTGGAAGATTGAGACATTTATCACACATGTTTGTATGTACATTAAATGCTTAAAATTTTTTTTTTCACTCTTCACATACTTAAATAAACCAGAAGACACTTATTTTTTTAAGAGGAAGCACTAAATCCATAGGGGTAATACGGCACCTAGAGAATGGGAGGTAATCAGGTGGCTCTCTTGAACTGCAACACCCCAATACCTCCCACCTCCAGGACTGAAGTCTGGCTCACCAGACTTGTGCATTTCAATTTTCCCTTGACTTTCTTTTTATAATGGGTTTGGTCAGATGATGGATCATAACCATAATTTTTAATGGGGTGGACCAGTAAGCCAGCAGAAAGCCTCGGTCAGATGACCAAAAGCTCCAGCTGTGGGTCATCATATAACTTAGACCTGCGTCAGGAAACACTTGTCCTGTTTCCCGACAAGCCTACCTAACTTAACCTTAACTCCAAAATACTTCTGACCCCTGATCCAACTGAACTATAGCATTTCACTTATCTATATTCTGCACCATTACAAGACTTAACCCTTTGACTGTTTCGGACGTATATATAGGCCCACATATGAGAGAATGGGTGTGTGTGGTCAGTGTGCACTGTATAAAAAAATCCTGCAGCACGCAGTGCATAACGAGAAAAAAAAAAACTCCGACCGTGACATTATTTCTTCAGGAAGTAAATTCGTTTGGTAATGGCACTTGAGCAGGCTTCTGGAATGAATTTTGCTCGTTAGGCGGGGGTCCACTGTATTTTCTTTTCCATGGTCTCATTTGATAAAATGGAAAACATATTACAGAAAGAGATGATTTTGATTAGTTTCATGATGAAAACGACCTTGAAATTGAGCTCAAATTAGCGGAAATGTTCGATTTTTGCCAATGTTCACGAGTAAACAAATCACGCCACGCGTCCAATACACGTCAACTGGGGAGTCTTATATTCTTACACAAGTGCACTGATATTATTGATACCATTTTTACAATAATGCAGTAGTCTGCATAACAGTAAATCTTCTATTTTTTTTGTGTGAATAAAAAATCAAAATAGAAAGCAAGAGTAATGTAAGAGGGGCCTAAAGACGTGACTAATGAACAGAGAAAATCTTATTTTAGTGCCAGGAATGTCTGCATTGTTTATTCTGGACCCTATTTTGAAATTGACATCTTTTTTATTTTGCATGAAATTTGCCAAATTGCCAATTTCTGACCACTTTATTGGGTAGTTGAAATCGTTAAAGTGGTGGATTCTTGTACTCAATCAATAGAACAAATGAAGTTCTAAAGAAATACCTTTGAGTTTGGTCAACTGGTACAAAGGAATTGGTCGAAAATAGGGCTCAAATTCGGCGAAATCGCCGATGCGTATATATCGCCGAGATCACCAACGTAATTCCGTAAGTTTTCCATCAAATTTCATACTTTTGGTGTCATTACCATTGGGAAAAGATTATCATTTCATAAGAATTTTTTTTTTTTTCAAATATTTTGCGACACCAGGAGACACCTCAGGATTTGGGGTTGCGACAGTCAAAGGGTTAAGGTCCTGAACACAAGATTCCAGGCTGAGGGACTGATTACCTCATCTTCAATTGTGTTCTGAGTACAGAAGGGCCCCGCATATACAGCACCTCCTTTTGGTGTTCCACGTTTTCACTGGCTTTAAACTGAACCATTGTTCCACCTGCCGGTGACAATCACCGGCAAGTGGAACATAATAAACAATGACTCAATTTAAAGCCAACGAAAATGTAGAAAACTGAAAAGACGATGCTGTATATGCTGTGCCCTCCTGCATAGTTCTGCAAGGCTGAGGGACTGATTACCTTCTCTTCTACTTTCTCCATTTTCAACACATTCCAATACCTCTATATTAAACAATAAAGCCTCTGGTTGGAGAAAACTCTTCAAATAAAGATAGCCAAGCATTGAATACATGTCTAATTCCTCATCCTGTACCAAACAATCTTGAACCACTGAATATGTCAGTGCTGAGCAGTGACACAGTGAAAACCAAGGCTTTACAGGGGTTCATTATAATCAAAACCAAGCACTAAACCCATAAGGGTCATACAGCACTGCAGGATAGGGTGTGCTTGCTGGATTAGAGACTAGCGAGGGTGGAGAGGATAACAGAGATAGAGTTAGAAAGGGCCGTGAGGAGTGCTACAGGAAGTACCATCCAAATTTGTGTATACAGGGGGTTCAAAAACCAGGCAGGATGGAGCTTGATCATATCACAGTCAAAGGTTAAGAGGTGGGATCAAGAACTGAAGCTCATCTCCCACCACTCATCCCCATAAATTCAAATAGGTACACACAATACTAGTTAAAGTAACTGAATAGTAATTATGAATCAGACAAATGCAGATTATTATTATTATAATCAAATAGAAGCGCTAAACCACAGGGGTTATACAGCGCTAGACAAATGCAGAGTAATGAGATTATTATAATCATGGGGGAGCACTAAACCCGTAGGATTATGTAGCACATGTTAGGGGGGATGGAAGGTATCCAGGCTCAATTCAGGGAACTTGAGCACAGATCCAATTCCCTAGATCAAGAGCCCCTCACCATCATTAAGGAACCTCCCTTGAGGGGATTGTAATGAGATTATGTTGTTTAGCCCATATACAGTGGACCCCCGAGTTTCGTAAAAACTTCACTCCTGAAGTCTGCTCAAGTGCCATTACCGAACGAATTTACTCCCTTAAGGAAAAATGTCACGTAGGTTAGTCTATTTCAGACCCCCAAAAATACTTTTCCACAAGCACTTACAATATTATACTTACATAAATGTACGATTTCCGGGGTTTACGAAACTCGGGGGTCCACTGTATTGGGCTTTGCAAGTCCAATGAGTGGGTGAAATATTGTCAATAAAAGATATCCTTACATTACATTTCTGACCATCATCGCGTTTGCATTTTATGCCACATCTTGCAGTCATTATGAATCACTTAAAGCAGTGGTCCACAACCTCCCTACACAAGAGGGCCACAACTGGTCAAATGTGTGATGATGGCCGCACGATTTTGTTGACACTGCACAGTGTGGAATTCATGATTTCATGAGAGGACTACATCCATTTTCTATAAGGGTCACAGGTTGAGGACCCATGGCTTAAAGAATTTTTCTCTTATCACATCATCATTATCACCGCATAAATTATTACCATCATAACAAAACTCTCAACCATCTGCATTACTATCCAATCACTAGAGTTCGTCCCACCACAAATGTTGGGTTCGTGGTTAGGAAGTGATGGTAACAAGAAATACATGTAGCACAAGTTCTCCACTTACAAACACATTGAGAACCTTCTGTATTATGTATATCATTATTATACACAATACAGGTCCCCACCATGTTCGTAAGTTGAAGACTTCATGTATTATGATTATACACAATGCAGGACATCCCCAATGTATTAGTAAGTTGACTTCCTGTACTGTTATGAAGACAATACATTGGAATACATAGCAGAGCCAGGCCTGTCCCCTAGGTCTATCCAAGAGTGAGGGAGAGGCCTCTCAGGCATGGCCTACGTGCGAGGTACAAACTGGGATCACGTGACTTAAGGCTTGGCCAGGGATCCAGGCTATAAATAGGGTTATCACAGTATATGCTATACAGTATTACACTGTTGACACAAGTTGTGGCCACCTGACAGCACGAACTAAGATAGTTCCGCAACTACCCACTGGTAAACAAACACTCGGCATTCAAAACACACACAGTGAACCCTCAATATAAAGGACAATAATGTAACGGACCTCAATAAAAAGTATTCAAATTTATAAACACGTTGCATAATGCTAACCAAAATATAAAAATTCTGTTGGTATAACACACAACAAGATGGCTACAAAGTGAATAGCAAGCCATCACAAACCCCAATGGTTCTAGAAATACACCCAACTATGCACTTGCAATCTTTCATAGTATATGCTCTACCGGTCTAGCCTAGTTATGCTGTCAATTCTGCATTTAGTAGTGTGTAATAATTCACAGACAGACGTTCTACTGCTAAATGGAAAAACTAGCAAAGGGGGCAAGTTTTTTTTTTTAAACACACTGGCCATCTCCGACATTATTATTATGGGGGAGCACTAAACCCGTACCTTTGATATACCCTTGAAGAGTTTCGAGAGTTTATCTACTCTCTGAGCCCGGCCATGGACCAGGCTTGTCTGGTGCTTGCCTGGTCAACCAGGCTGTTGCTGCTGGAGGCTCGCTGCCCCACATATCCATCACAGCGTGGTTGATCTGGCACCTGGTGAAGATACTTGTCCAGTTTCCTCTTGAAGGCTTCTACACTGGTTCCAGCCATGTTTCGGATATCTTCTGGTAAGATGGTGAATAGTCTGGGACCCCGGATGTTAATACAGTGCTCCCGTATTGTCCCCACCGCACCCGTGCTCCTCACTGGGTTTATTTTACACTTACTCCCATATCTCTCACTCCAGTATGTTATGGCAGTGTGCAGATTTAGGACCAGGCCCTCAAGTACTTTCCAAGTATATATTATCATGTATCTCTCTCTCCTCCGCTCCAATGAGTACATGTTCAAGACTTGAAGGCGTTCCCAATAATTTAGATGTTTCAATGGCTCAATGTGAGCCGTAGATAATATACAACGCCTGTAGGGGGAAGAGGGGGGATGGAAGGCATTCAGGCTTAAGTCAGGGAATTTGAGCAGAGATCCAATCATATTTAACAGGTCTGTATCCTATTTGATGCATAATTCATTGGAAAAACTAGTGAACAATGGGCAAGTGGAGAAGAATCCTTCCTCCGTAAGCCGTGTGTGTCTAAGAGGCGACTAAAATGCCGACAGCAAGAGGACAGTAACCCCTTCTAATGTGCAAAAGAAAAAACTGTCACCCTGCTTCGGTGGAAGATGGCCAGCACGTTAAAAAAAAATAATAACTTTTAATGGAGTATATGGTGGGTTAGAGATCTAAAACGTAACATAGGCAAGTGTGTTGAGTCCAAGAGTAACAACACATCTGCTCTGTTTAAAGTTTCCTCGCTCCCACATTAATGTAGCAAGTGCTAGTAGTTAGGCTCTGGGAACTGGCTTCCCCACAGTCAAAGACTGGGCCTCCTAGGTTGAGAAGAAATATTTCAACATCTCGATACCAATCTAAGATGTTTTCTTAAACACTGGCTATCTCCCACCAAGGCAGGTGATCCAATAAAAGGAAAAACATTCACCATCATTTATTCAATAATTATTTTGCCAAATTTGGAGACATTACAATCAGGGCATGATTAAGGTATATGGGCTTTAAGAGCTGCAGCCCAGGGGCCTCCAGGTGATGCAGGCCAGGGGCCTCCAGGTGATGCAGGTCAGGAGCCTCCACCAGCTGGAGGGTCTCCAGGTGATGCAGGTCAGGAGCCTCCACCAGCTGGAGGGTCTCCAGGTGATGCAGGTCAGGAGCCTCCACCAGCTGGAGGGTCTCCAGGTGATGCAGGTCAGGAGCCTCCACCAGCTGGAGGGTCTCCAGGTGATGCAGGCCAGGAGCCTCCACCAGCTGGAGGGTCTCCAGGTGATGCAGGCCAGGAGCCTCCAGGTGATGCAGGCCAGGAGCCTCCACCAATTGGAGGGTCTCCAGGTGATGCAGCCCAGGAGTCTCCAGGTGCTGCAAGGCCAGGAGCCGCCACCAGCTGGAGGGTCTCCAGGTGCTGCAGGCCAGGAGCCTCCACCAGCTGGAGGGTCTCCAGGTGCTGCAGGCCAGGAGCCTCCACCAGCTGGAGGGTCTCCAGGTGCTGCAGGCCAGGAGCCTCCACCAGCTGGAGGGTCTCCAGGTGCTGCAGGCCAGGAGTCTCCAGGTGCTGCAGGCCAGGAGTCTCCAGGTGCTGCAGGCCAGGAGTCTCCAGGTGCTGCAGGCCAGGAGTCTCCAGGTGCTGCAGGCCAGGAGACTCCAGGTGCTGCAGGCCAGGAGTCTCCAGGTGCTGCAGGCCAGGAGTCTCCAGGTGCTGCAGGCCAGGAGTCTCCAGGTGCTGCAGGCCAGGAGTCTCCAGGTGCTGCAGGCCAGGAGTCTCCAGGTGCTGCAGGCCAGGAGTCTCCAGGTGCTGCAGGCCAGGAGTCTCCAGGTGCTGCAGGCCAGGAGCCTCCACCAGCTGGAGGGTCTCCAGGTGATGCAGGCCACAAGCCTCCACCAGCTGGAGGGTCTCCAGGTGATGCAGGCCACAAGCCTCCACCAGCTGGAGGGTCTCCAGGTGATGCAGGCCAGGAGCCTCCACCAGCTGGAGGGTCTCCAGGTGATGCAGGCCAGGAGCCTCCACCAGCTGGAGGGTCTCCAGGTGCTGCAGGCCAGGAGCCTCCACCAGCTGGAGGGTCTCCAGGTGCTGCAGGCCAGGAGCCTCCACCAGCTGGAGGGTCTCCAGGTGCTGCAGGCCAGGAGCCTCCACCAGCTGGAGGGTCTCCAGGTGCTGCAGGCCAGGAGCCTCCACCAGCTGGAGGGTCTCCAGGTGCTGCAGGCCAGGAACCTCCACCAGCTGGAGGGTCTCCAGGTGCTGCAGGCCAGGAACCTCCACCAGCTGGAGGGCCTCCAGAGATTAAGTAAAAAGTGTTCACAATTTGTTACCAAGAAATTAGGCAAAGCAAAAGTTTGAATGTTAATTGTTAGTCTTGTAAAAATAAATTTAATATTTCTTTATTTTTTTTTTTCATTTTGAAAACATCACTGGGGGCCCACACAGTACCTGTAGCCCAGGGGCCCACACAGTACCTGTAGCCCAGGGGCCCTCACAGTACCTATTGCCAGGGCCCTCACAGTGACCATACCCAGGGGCCCACACAGTACCTGTAGCCCAGGGGCCCTCACAGTACTTATTAGCCCAGGGGCCCTCACAGTACCTATTAGCCCAGGGGCCCTCACAGTACCTATTAGCCCAGGGGCCCTCACAGTACCCATTAGCCCAGGGGCCCTCACAGTACCCATTAGCCCAGGGGCCCTCACAGTACCCATTAGCCCAGGGGCCCTCACAGTACCCATTAGCCCAGGGGCCCTCACAGTACCCATTAGCCCAGGGGCCCTCACAGTACCCATTAGCCCAGGGGCCCTCACAGTACCCATTAGCCCAGGGGCCCTCACAGTACCCATTAGCCCAGGGGCCCTCACAGTACCCATAGCCCAGGCCCTCACAGTACCCATTAGCCCAGGGGCCCTCACAGTACCCATTAGCCCAGGGGCCCTCACAGTACCCATTAGCCCAGGGGCCCTCACAGTACCCATTAGCCCAGGGGCCCTCACAGTACCCATTAGCCCAGGGGCCCTCACAGTACCCATTAGCCCAGGGGCCCTCACAGTACCATTAGCCCAGGGGCCCTCACAGTACCTATTAGCCCAGGGGCCCTCACAGTACCATTAGCCCAGGGGCCCTCACAGTACCTATTAGCCCAGGGGCCCTCACAGTACCTATTAGCCCAGGGGCCCTCACAGTACCTATTAGCCCAGGGGCCCTCACAGTACCTATTAGCCCAGGGGCCCTCACAGTACCTATTAGCCCAGGGGCCCTCACAGACCTATTAGCCCAGGGGCCCTCACAGTACCTATTAGCCCAGGGGCCCTCACAGTACCTATTAGCCCAGGGGCCCTCACAGTACCTATTAGCCCAGGGGCCCTCACAGTACCTATTAGCCCAGGGGCCCTCACAGTACCTATTAGCCCAGGGGCCCTCACAGTACCTATTAGCCCAGGGGCCCTCACAGTACCTATTAGCCCAGGGGCCCTCACAGTACCTATTAGCCCAGGGGCCTCACAGTACCTATTAGCCCAGGGGCCCTCACAGTACCTATTAGCCCAGGGGCCTCACAGTACCTATTAGCCCAGTGGCCTCACAGTACCTATTAGCCCAGGGGCCTCACAGTACCTATTAGCCCAGGGGCCTCACAGTACCTATTAGCCCAGGGGCCTCACAGTACCTATTAGCCCAGGGGCCTCACAGTACCTATTAGCCCAGGGCCTCACAGTACCTATAGCCCAGGGCCTCACAGTACCTATTAGCCCAGGGGCCTCACAGTACCTATTAGCCCAGGGGCCTCACAGTACCTATAGCCAAGGGGCCTCACAGTACCTATAGCCAAGGGGCCTCACAGTACCTATAAATCTTAATCCGGCTCTGATCACAACTGAAACAATCCTCTGAACTGCAACATCCCCACCACCCCTCCATCAAAGTACACTCGCTTTACTTCTCACCTCAAAGTCAACCAGCACACATTATGACTAAAAACTGAATCCAGATAAACAAGGAGGAACTGAAATACAAATGGCTACTTTAATTATGCAAGCAGTCCTCGATAAGTGTAACTGTGGAGAAAATATTTTTACCAATACGAGTCACAAAATTGTAGCTTCCAAAGTCAGTAGCTACGAAGAAAACTCCCCTGATAGTGAAATGGTTTAGCAGAAAGACATGTACGGAGTAAACCTTCATAATCCAGTGGTGTTTGACAAGAGTTGGGTTAGTGACGAGTTGAAAGGTCATTCCGATCAGCTTTGAAGGTACAGGAGCTAGAGCCCGACGCAGACCTGTTGGTGTCACTTTCATCTGGCCAGGGTCACTTTCTGTACCAGACCAACATCGTTCAGGGTCACTGTACCAAACCAGGAACGTTTAGGGCTACCTGATTGCAAACGAACCATATGGTCGAGTGGCTTAAGCAATGGTCTCAAGTTTTAGCACTTGCTTGCCATGGGTTCAATCCCCATACAATTTTTTTTTTTATCAAAATGTGCATGGCCAGGAAGTCTACCCAACTCAGTGTTACTAGGTAGACACTGCCCTGCCCCCCCCCCAGCAGTCTTTTTAATACAGTGGACTCCCGAGTAACGAGCACCCCACAAATCGTACAATTATGCAAGTATAATATTGTAAGTGCTTTTGTAAGTGTATTTTTGGGGGTCTGAAATGGAGTAACCTACTTGACATTATTTCTTAAGGGAGTAAATTTGTTCGGTAATGGCACTTGAGCAGGCTTCTGGGATGAATTTTGCTCGTTACTCGGGGGTCCACTGTACATTAATTCTTAACTATGAGACTGTGGCAGGAGACTTTTATCAGTATTCTTTTGCTTAGACAAAATTCTCGTCTTGGCATGTCAATTACATTCATAGGGGGGAGCACTAAACCCATAGGGGTTCATACAGTGCAAGGGTAAATGGAAAGCATTTAGGTTCAATTCAAGGATTTGGAGCATAGATACAACTCCTTAGATCAATAATCCCTCACCAACATCACAGAATATCCCTTGAGGTTACTACATCGGTGGTAGCTATCATTTTTTTTTACACCACATCGCACCTTTACTGCTAGGAGCTGTGACTCGACTCCTGCAACCACAAATTGGCAAGTACACAACCCACACATAGGAGAAAGAAACTTATGATTAGGTTTCGTCTGAGTTGGATCATAAACTAGTCACACGCGGTGCGCCATTACGAACCTTGTCTTTCTTCTCCGGAGTGCGTTCCTCGGTGCCGGGCGTGTCCCGTCCACTCTCAGCCCTGTTGGCAGCGTCCTTACCAGGGGCATCTTCCAGCCCGGGAATGTGAGGCGGTGGGTGAGACATGGTATGCCTCTTAGACATCTCTGGGGTCTCGCCGGTGCGTGTTCCCAACGCTAAGGAAGTACGGTGCAACGCAGAAATTTGTCAGTAAGGGAAATGGGAAGTTTCTATATATTACAGCTAACAATGAGTCCAGTTGAGTAAAAATTTGACAATTGTTAAATGTGAATAGTATGGTAAGGAGATAAGTTGCACATGACAAGCAAACCAATGTAAACAAAGTATAACTGGCCTACACAGTCATTAAGCAACTAGAGAGGTAATTAACACAGGTACTGTGTACTGTATGTGGAAGCAACTCTTATATTTCATGGAAAAAATAAGCAAAACAAAGTGAAACAAGTTTAGAAATAGACAAATTTTTAATATTTCATTAAAAGCTACTTAAATGTAACTTGGTGAAATATATGCTAATTTTGTAACTACAATGTAAACAAAATTTTAGAACTAGCTCAAGCACATTAAAAATACCCTCAACCCAAAAACAAAACAAAAAAACAGATCAATTTCCAAAGAGAGGGAGAGAGAAAGAGCTGAGCGAGTCATAAACATTACGTGGCGAGAAGCTCCAACTAGGTTAATTCTACCATCTCGCCATGTGGTCAAGATTAACACAAGCTGGGGTGTTGCAGGGCAAGGATAGTTAGTCATACTTTCATGAAGCCTTCAAGGTTAATTTCATTCACAATAGATAAGGATATTAGTGTAACCAAGCCAGTACTGCCATGACCCACAGGGTTAGATCTGTCCCAAGAAAAAATGGCAGGGAATTAATTTAACCAACGTTTAAGTGGTCTAAAAGGTAAAATAAGCTCTCTTATAAAGCTCCATTATATAGTGCAATATTTTGTAAATGCAAAATCATTCACAGTAAATGCTATTCAATTTTTGAAGCATTTTTTTCAATTGCACTGGCAAAAATAAATCGCACTAGAGTATATAGAATAATTTTATAAGCTAGCTTACTAATCTCTCTCAAAAGAAGGGGCACACTATTAACTAATTTAGAGAGAACAATAAATGATATTTTGGTTTGTAGAACACCATTATCACATCGTCATGATGGTCGAGGACGAGCTGAAATATTTTGGTTCATCAAACACCATTATCAAGTCATGATAATGGTCAAGGACAAACTGAAAAATCGTCTAAAATTTCCTCTCCAAATATAGTAGGTTAATAGTAAATTGTTGCAGCCACATTGTGACTTTTAACCTTCAAGAGATGGGGAAGGGGAGGTTACGTTCAGAGCGTTGAGTACCAGATGAAGCTACAGTTAAGTCTCACAACTTTCACCACTGAAGCATTAATGTTAATGTATTAAAATATTTTAGTTTTGTTCTTAGCAGACAGCCGCAAGAGATTACTGTACTCGGGATTAAGCTGGCACCATGGCTCTACGGCATCAAACACTATGGAAAAATATCATTTGTATTGGGACTCGTTCCAACTAAGACTTTCATTATACTGTACTGCTACAATCAAATTACTCTCCAATGAATTTTTGCTAAAAAAAAATCCTACATTAAACTAAAATCTACATATTAAAATTCTTATAATTCTCACTACTATACAGATTCGCAGAATTGCCACAACCAACTGAAATTTTCTACCCTAAGAGATCTACTGTACAAGACAATCCAAACTTCATACACATCTCTGACCAATTCACTATAAACCCACAAGTGGACGAGTAAACTTCGGACAATGGCATCTAACATTACCTCTTCAAACTGAGTTGATAGTGAATTGTTCCAGTGACGGTACTGTAAGTCTACACCAATACACAAAACACCTCTGTGAATCCAAAACACTGAGTATCATGTCTAATTTTATACAAAAATAGGACATGGGTAACACATCTGACCTTTATATATATACACACGCTTTGACATATATAATTGATGGGAACAAAACTATGTAAAACATTTAAAGATCAATAACACAAATTTGATCTCGATACCTGGGACAGTCAAACGAGGAATCACAATAATAAAACATTTAAAAAGACACACATTTAGGTGTGCCACCTTCAACTGACCGGGTCTTACCTTCTGGACATAAATCAGTGACAACTGATTGCTTTTGGCCAACATTGGTCAATTCAGCTTTGGGGTACAAAAGCCAATGCTTACTTAAAAATTACCAGTATGGTGCTGAAGTATTAACTACAGGAATTGATACCACTTGTGTAACAAGTACTTATAAAATACTCTTAAGTGGCAGTACACTTTAAAATGAGAGCAACGGAGGAAGCAATATAAAGTATCAGTATAGCCATCGCAACAAATTCTCTGGGGGTTAGAGAATGGAATTATGTAGTATGTAGTTTTTTAGGATTAGTTGTACGTAAACAGCTGGTATTGCTGTTGATACTAATAAGTTGTAAGGTCGGTATTGCTATGTTGATACTAAGTTGTAGGTAAGACGTGTTTGCACTCATTGAGATGCTTAAGGGAACAGATAAATGGTTCGGAGAACCAACAAGTTGATAAATTAGACATGTTCAACACTTGGGTATCTATTGTGGAAATGTTTCGTCGCACAGTGGCTTCATCAGTCCTATACAAAGAAGGGTGAAGATCAGAAGTAGTTTAAGGTAATCAATCCATCAATCAACACTGATGGACTGATTACATCAACTTCAGGCTGAGGGACTGATTACACCAAACACCTTCTGATCTTCACCTTTCTTCTCTGTATAGGACTGATGAAGCCACTGTGTGGCAAAACATTTCCACAATAAACATACCCAAGTGTTGCACATGTGTAATTTATCAACGTAAGGAAATTTTCCACCATAAGGGGATTCTTCCCTCCTAAGTGAAGCCACTAATGGTAAGATATTTTCTTAATAAAGGTCACGACTGGTGCATGTATATTTGAGATGTATCAGGTGTGAAAATTTAGATATCCGCAGATGTGGATGTGTATGAGGATGTCTTACTTGTTTTGCGGATGCGGATATCTGATACACCTCCAGTGTGTATCGTTTACCTGTGCATAAACTGTAGGGTTTCCAGAAGAATATTTCACAGGAAGTGGAAAAGTTTGATGCTTTCTGAAAATATTTACCGCATTGCATAACTGTCAATGTTTCTCTGTGGGAAAGTGGAGAAGAACGCTTCCTCCGTAAGCCACATGTGTCGTAACAAGCGACCATAATGCTGGCAGCAAGGGGCTAGTAACACCTCTTGAATAAATTACTAAATGTAAAAAGAATTAACTTTATTAGTGTTTTTATTCTTTTTTTTGGTCACACTGCCTTGGTGGGACACAGCCAGTGTTAAAAAAAAAAATTGTCAATATATTAGTAAAAATTCAATTGCCGTGATATTTTTTTCTGGCAATAGTGAACTTTATTATTAAAATCATAATCAAGCACTAAACCTGTAAAGGTCACAATAGTGAAGAAAACACTGCAGAACACACTATTAATGATAGTGTTTCAGGCAACGTAGAGTTGATCAAGTTAATGACCAACACAACTCTACACAGCAAATGTGTGCTCTGCAAGGCATGTTTTTCTTCAAGATTTTCTATTGACACACATCACAATGTGTAAGATTTGACAGCGTAATGTTTGTCAAAAGATTAAAAAATATTATAAGGGTTACTGAATTTTCCCCCAAAATAAGGAAAACTTGAGTATTCTTTTGATGGTAGCTGTAACATTCATGGTTCAATGTGCGAGCACTTTTGAATTTCTTGAAAGACGAGGCACTCAAGAATTATAATTTTTTTTTTTTTTCCCCAACAAGTCTGCAGTCTCTCACCAAGGCAGGGTGACCCAAAAAGAAAACACTTTCATCATCATTCAACACTTTCACCTCACTCATACATAATCACTGTCTTTGCAGAGGCGCTCAGATACAACAGCTGAGAATAAGTCCCTCCCAACTGTCACTATCCCAGACCCCTCCTTTAAAGTGCAGGCATTGTACTTCTCATTTCCAGGACTCAAGTCCAACTAAATCAATTAACTGGTTTCCCTGAATTATTAAAATTATTATATGTAATTGAGGAGTGCAATAATTGAGAAAAAATATAAAAACTTTCCAACCTGCTGTGAAAAACAGTGTGCGGACATATTTTTTTTTTTTACCAAACCAGCCATATTCCACTAAGGCAGGGTGACCTAAAAGAAAAACTAAAGTTTTTCTTTTTAAATTTAGCAAGTTGTACAGGTTTTACTACCCCCTTGCTCCTGTACTTCATAATTAATTTAATAATAATTATCATTAATTTAATAATTATTATTACAATCAAAACTAAACACTAAACTCGCTGATACTTCAACTGTTGATCTCAACTTGAAGATATACTGCCACCCAATCCTACATCAGCATTTATAGCCAGAATCGCAAGGTGAAGAGGCCGTCACTGATCTTGCCGCGACCCGCATCAGGTCGGGTGAGGCCTGGGTGGGGGAGGGGTTAGGGAATTGGCCATGCATTAAGCCCGAGTGGCACCCAAGCCCGTTACCATTGAAGCTGCAGGAATCAATATATGGAATGTCTTGCACTAGGTCAGAAGCATGGTTATGGAGGTCCAACCAAGTACCACATGCATGACTACCTGTGTGTAGGGGTGGCCCCTGCGACAGGTTGCTAGCATTCTTTTGGGCTGCAATATGACAGCAGGAGTTAAAAACGGCACTTCGCATTTGACAGCAACAGCTCCAGCCAACCTTATTCTACTAGCTAAACCCTTCAAGGAAGGGCAGTGCCTTGATTATTCTACTAGCTAACCCCTTCTAGGGAAGTGCCTTGATGCTACTGAAAGGATCTTGACACAAGAAAGTGTAGCTACACTCCCTTTCCTTGTATCAAACTTGATTACTTTCCATTCCCCAGGCACTATCATCCCTACAGGTTTAGCACATCCCCATGAATATTACTACACTAAGGTTTCTTACAAACCTCCTTTATGAAGTGCATTTTTTAAAATGTAATTTAAAAAAGTTCATCCAAAAGTGAATAGCACATAAAATGCCTCCATAGAATGTGCTTTTCAATTTTGGATGCACTTTCAATTGCACCTGAGAAAAAAATGCAATGAACAGAATTGCTTTATAAGAGCTTACGTTGCAATATTCTACAGGTGGTCCTCAACTTACGATGATGATGTTCCATTCCGACAAACCTATCGTAAGTCGAAAATACCAAAGTCAAACCATCGTAAGTCAAAGAGCACCTGTACTAAATAAACATTAGTGCTGCCTTGAGTCCTATTGACAGGACATCCTGGGGCATGGAGGATGCTCAGTCTGGGACCTAAACCTGGCAGAACAATCAGTTCTGTATAATTAATAAGCAACAACACCTCTACTAAGTCATCCTGGCAGAGGTATGTAGCTTGTATCTTACAAACCGAACCCTAACCATTGTCAACAGAGCTATGGTATATCTTGTACCCCTTAGTCTGTTATGGAAAATATAAAATAGGAAAATTAAATTCATCCATCACATTTGTATTCATTGAATAACTAGTGGATAAAAATGTATAAATTTAAATGCAAAATAAGGTTATGTTACAGAAGCATAACAATGGAACATTGCAATCTCTGACTACCACATTCTCAAGGCAAACAACAAACAGTGCAGGTTAAAAGTCAACTTTAACATGCTTACATACAACAACTCTCAATGCATCACTTAATGCAGGGACTGGTACACTTGCGGTAACTATGATAATTTAACTATTATCCACATATGCCAGTTAAATCTTTTCATAAGAGTTTTGGGCCATCCTTGATTATCCATTCACACACAGATAATGGACCAGGAAGACCCAAAATATTTTCTGAAGATTTACTGAATTTTCAACTTGTGGGATAGGTGTGGGTCCTTCCTGCCACGGTATTGTGACTTGTATTCTTCTATAACTATTTGGAATAATGAAATTAAATCTATGCCAATGTATTATTTATCACCTCCCTGCAGGTGTGACACCCTAAGCTGTAGCCTGTAGAACCCCCAAGGTTACCTCAGTCTGGGGATTTAACACAGCACAATACACCAAGCTGCATCCTGCAGAACAGTAACCCCCAAGAAAGGTTACCTCAGTCTGAGGATCTAACACAGCACAATGTCTTCTGGCGCACACACACTGCACACAGACAGTCGTGCTCCATCAATGTTGCTTGTCAGAGGAGAATTAGCTTGTGTCTCAAGGCCTAGACCAAGAGCAACCACCACTAAAACTAAACTTAGCAAAAAGTTGGCAAGAAATTCAAATGTTGCACCATGCTGGGAGTTCTTCAGTCAAGATTTAATAATGGTGTGAATTTACCAGAAGACCATCTAGCTACCTTTCTAAATTTTGGAAAGGAAACTCTAGATGAAATACAATACTGATAAGTAGATTAGCATACAATACAGATGGCATACAATACCATTGAGTAGATTAGCAAGACTGAAGGCTGCTGAGCAGGCAAAATGTCTGCAACTACGATAATAAACTGTCGTACGTCATTACTAATCTACTCCCATTCCAATTGTGAACTGTAAGATGGTACACATACTACACATTTATTAAATTACTGATGAATGTAATATTGCTATTTTGTTAACACACTGGCCATATCCCACCAAGGCAGGGTGACCTAAAAAGAAAAACGAGCTTTTCTTTTCATTTTATTAATTTATACAAGAGAAGGGGTTACATTACTACAGTACTTGTATGGAATATTAAAGAAATAACTATTAATATTCTCCATGGGGAAGTGGAACAGAATTCTTCCTCCGTAAGCCATGCGAGTCGTAAGAGTCGACTAAAATGCCGGGAGCAAGGGGCTAGTAACCCCTTCTCCTGTATACATTACTAAAGTTAAAAAGATAAACTTTTGTTTTTCTCTTTGGGCCACCCTGCCTTGGTGGGAAATGGCCGATTTGCTGAAAGAAGAAAAAGAACTATTAAGATAAAGCCACTGGATGGCAAAATGTCTACAAGATACCCAGATGTTCCACAAATGTCTTATTCTTCATAAAAAAAAAAAAAAATACAGAAAGAAAATATAACTGTATACTGGATATAAGAATCATTTTCAAAGATTTATTTGCCTTCTTACATTTCATGAAATAAATTTTTTTATGAAAAATGCAAATATAAGGAATCTTGCCGAAGTGTAAACTGCTTAACGAACTTCCCTTTCATGCTCATGTGGCAGGATAATAGTACCTTCCTAGTAGTATATGTGTTTCCCACTTGAATGACAGGAGGGCGGTACCTCCCTGAATGACAGGAGGGCGGTACCTCCCTGAATGACAGGAGGGCGGTACCTCCCTGAATGACAGGAGGGCGGTACCTCCCTGAATGACAGGAGGGCGGTACCTCCCTGAATGACAGGAGGGCGGTACCTCCCTGAATGACAGGAGGGCGGTACCTCCCTGAATGACAGGAGGGCGGTACCTCCCTGAATGACAGGAGGGCGGTACCTCCCTGAATGACAGGAGGGCGGTACCTCCCTGAATGACAGGAGGGCGGTACCTCCCTGAATGACAGGAGGGCGGTACCTCCCTGAATGACAGGAGGGCGGTACCTCCTGATGACAGGAGGGCGGTACCTCCCTGAATGACAGGAGGGCGGTACCTCCTGAATGACAGGAGGCGTACCTCCTGAATGACAGGAGGGCGGTACCTCCCTGAATGACAGGAGGGCGGTACCTCCCTGAATGACAGGAGGGCGGTACCTCCCTGAATGACAGGAGGGCGGTACCTCCCTGAATGACAGGAGGGCGGTACCTCCCTGAATGACAGGAGGGCGGTACCTCCCTGAATGACAGGAGGGCGGTACCTCCCTGAATGACAGGAGGGCGGTACCTCCCTGAATGACAGGAGGCGGTACCTCCTGAATGACAGGAGGGCGGTACCTCCCTGAATGACAGGAGGGCGGTACCTCCCTGAATGACAGGAGGCGGTACCTCCCTGAATGACAGGAGGGCGGTACCTCCCTGAATGACAGGAGGCGGTACCTCCCTGAATGACAGGAGGGCGGTACCTCCCTGAATGACAGGAGGGCGGTACCTCCCTGAATGACAGGAGGCGGTACCTCCTGAATGACAGGAGGCGGTACCTCCCTGAATGACAGGAGGGCGGTACCTCCCTGAATGACAGGAGGGCGGTACCTCCCTGAATGACAGGAGGGCGGTACCTCCCTGAATGACAGGAGGGCGGTACCTCCCTGAATGACAGGAGGCGGTACCTCCCTGAAGACAGAGGGCGGTACCTCCCTGAATGACAGGAGGGCGGTACCTCCCTGAATGACAGGAGGGCGGTACCTCTCCCTGAATGACAGGAGGGCGGTACCTCCCTGAATGACAGGAGGGCGGATACCTCCCTGAATGACAGGAGGGCGGTACCTCCTGAATGACAGGAGGCGGTACCTCCTGAATGACAGGAGGGCGGTACCTCCCTGAATGACAGGAGGGCGGTACCTCCTGAATGACAGGAGGGCGGTACCTCCCTGAATGACAGGAGGGCGGTACTCCAATGACAGAGCGTACCTCGAATGACAGGAGGGCGGTACCTCCCTGAATGACAGGAGGGCGGTACCTCCTGAATGACAGGAGGCGGTACCCCGAATGCAGGAGCGGTACCTCCTGAATGACAGGAGGGCCTCCTGAATGACAGGTACACTCCCTGAATGACAGGAGGGCGGTACCTCCCTGAATGACAGGAGGGCGGTACCTCCCTGAATGACAGGAGGGCGGTACCTCCTGAATGACAGGAGGGCGGTACCTCCTACCGGTCTGAATGACAGGAGGGCGGTCCTCCCTGAATACAGGAGGGCAGTACCTCCCTGAATGACAGGAGGGCGGTACCTCCCTGAATGACAGGAGGGCGGTACCTCCCTGAATGACAGGAGGGTGGTACCTCCCTGAATGTTTGACAGTATGATAGTACTTTCCTGAATGTTGTCTACCAACATACTACGATAGTATCACCTTGAGGGTTGGATACTGTCTACCACCCTACCTGGTCTACAAAGTGGATGTAAATACAAGTGGTCCCTTGCTAATTGTCCATTAGCATCTACAATTTCTTGCCATGCCAGTATTGCTTTGGAAAAAAAAAATTGCCTGTTTAAGGCTTATAGGCAAGATTAGAATGCTCTGGCAAGGTGCAAGGTGATCAAACCTTAGGGTTAGTTTAGTCCCAGGGGCTTTTATCAAACTAATGACTCATAAAGCCTTGAAATGCAAAATGTAGCTCAATTAAGTTTTTTAACATTCCAAATGTGTCATACTTACACATCTGGTGGTATAAGATACCTTTTCTGATACCACAAAATGCAAATAACCCATACACAGGAGAACGAAATGTGTGACGATCCTTCGGAAACGTCGCCATTTTCAATCTCCCGTGTGTGGGTTATTCTTCCAGTCAGGGCATTGTGCCTCTTTATTCTTCACAACAAATATTAAGACGTATCACTGACAGTGCATTCGAGGTAAAAGAAAAAAACATAGAAAAAGACCAAAGAAGACTTTTAAAGGAGTGAAGTTAAGCAGTAAAAGTATCCTTCACATCAGTTTTCAGTGGCTATTTTCTCAACCTAGTTTCCCACACCTGAGATCAGGTAGAATACAAGATAAACACTGAAATATATCCTTGACAGTCTGAAAGAAACACACTTGGAACACATCCATCAAGGTGTTAAGATTAATAGGATAGGAAAATAAATGCAACAAGATGGTTTCCAACAATGGTGATGCAGAAGAATTCTGAAATAAATGATTAAAGGCATAAAAAACAAAAGGAAATACATAACTTATTAAACAGATGACATGCACAATGCTCCTGAAGAGGAACCATAATAGGTAACAGGAATGGCATTCAGTGGATAAAATGGAAGGTGAATGAAAATGAACAAAAAAATATTATGAACTACAGTGGTACCCTGAGTTTCGAACTTTCTTCGTTCCAGAAGGCTGTTCAAGTGCCGTTACTGAACGAATTTGTTCCCATAAGGAATAAAGTAAATTAGATTAATCCATTTCAGACCCCCAAAAATACACTTACAATAATAAAGTTACATAATAGGTCGAGTTGGGAGAGTTCGAAACTCGGGGTACCACTGTAAAAGGAAATAGAATCGAGAGATTTTAAGAGCATTTGAACCCATGAGATCTCTCGGCATTTTTGCCAATAAGTATAGTATTTTACGGCATCAAAGATGCCATTTATTTTCCAAAAATAAGTCTCGAAAATTTTCCCAGCGTCTTGGAGGCCAAAGTACCTTTTTTTTTTTCTTTTCTAAAATTTAGTCAATCAGAATTAGGTGGGCGTCCTCGACACTGGAGTATCCTGTTCGCCATAAAATACGGTAAATACATACAAGCAGACACAAGAACACCACACTTAAAACTAACAAAAACTACAGTAAACCTTCGATAAAACAAACTTCTGAAATGAAACAAAATCCACTGGATAAATTGTACTTTTATTGTCTATTCCCAATGCTTATTGAAGTATCTATCAACTGTGTGTACAGTACTATATTAAGTACAGTACTTTAGTACTCTTTCTGATACCTAAACATTCTCCCCCTTCCCATTACTCTTATTATTCTTATTTAAGAGACTTCCCCCTCCCCATTAGTCTCCTATTATTCTCATTTAAGATATGCCCCCATCCCCATTAGTCTCTTATATCAAGGGTTTACTATACATGAACAATATACAAGTTACTGAGGATACACTACACTAGATAACAATGGGTTATGATAACAAAATACCAAAATATTAAACAATTCAGGATACATTAATAAAATAACAGTCCAAAACTGGATTCAACAAAACACAAAAGCCCTGACGTATCAGAAAAAAAATTGGCGAATAATTGTGATTTATGTGTGCACAACCCCAAAGAGAGCTCTAACCTAGCAAAACGGAATCATCATATTACTGATGGTTTACTGTATCAAGATGATTAAAAATACACGTGTGCAACACTTAGGTATCTTCATTGCCGAAGTGTTTCACCTGAACAATAGGCTTCTTCAGTTAAAAACAGACTAATAATCTCCAGTGTTATATTCGATTGTATTCAACTATAGCGGCCAGCTGTGCAGGAGAAACATTTCAACAGTAAAGATCCCTAAGTACCGCACATGTCTTATTCATCAAGACGTAACACCTCGCCCCCTACATACCATGGTAACAATACACATCTGACAAGATGCAAGACTATGACAATATTGTGAGAGCATAGCTAGATTACAGCCTACAGGACCTAGAATGGGCACGTCAGTTCCCATCTTCCGATAACGTGTTCATTTTTCCACTATAATCTACCTTGTTCATAGTTACTATCGCATTTGCTTTGTTTCTCTTGTAAAGTTTAGAATCTTTCCTTAATTCATGATGTGACTTAACAAATCTTTGAGGACAATTGTGTTGTAGAGGTCTGAGCTGTGCTCAGACCTCTACAGCACAATTGTCCTCAAAGATTTGTTAAGTTATACAATGAATTAAGGAAAGATCTTAGAACTCACCTTACAAAAGCAGACAAAGTAAGTGCAATAGTAATTATGGACAAGGTAATTTACAGTGGAAAAATGAACATGTTATTAGGAGATAGGAAAACTCAGGTGCCCCTTAATGGGATTACATTAAACATTAGAATTAAGAATAAAAATTTTTACATTATTTAAAGGTCTTTTCAATATTATATTTATATTTGCATTTTGAAATGCTTCAAAACTTGCCCGAAATATATGATCTAAATTTTTATGGATCTTTTCTGGCAACAGATTTCATATCTTCATTGCCATCAGTCACCACCTTAACCCTTAAACGGTCCACACGTATATTTATGTTAGCTCGCCCAGTGCAACGAATCTTTAAAAAAAAAAAAAAAAAAAAAAAAAAAAAAAAAAAAATAAATAAAGAGCACATTTTTTTTAAGTGTTATAGGATAAAAAAAAGAATTTGGGTCAGTAGTTACTGAGATATGAGGTGGAGAAGTTGGCACTGGATGCTCACCTGACAGCAACAGGAGTCCTGCTGGTTGCAGAATCGTTGCCGATATACCCTTTTTACACTTTTTTTTTATTATTTTATATAATTTTTATGTTCTCATAATCACAATTTATAGTAGTTCTTGTGCTTTCATAGCCAATCTGTGTTCTGACACTAATATTAGGTACTGAAATTGTACTCAAATAATAATAATAATGATAGTGCATAAAAATAATAATAATAATAATAATAATAATAGTGAATAATAATAATAAAAGTTCCCTTGAAGCATCGCTGCCTTATCTCATCTGATCTCCACTAATGAATGACTGGTGACATTTCACGAAGGGTGAGCCTAGTCTTATCTCTTCTTATCAGTCCAGTAATTACAGTGATGACATTTGACGAGTTTACACTGCTTCCCTTTATTTGTTACGCAAACCTGTCTGTCTGTCTCTGTGTGTCTGTCTGTCTGCCTGTGTGTCCTCTCCTTTCTGTCTGCTTGTCTCAGAGTAGCTCATGAACCAACTGGTATTACGCAGATCACAAGCACAGTACGTATAACACTTTGTCTTGATTTTTTTAGTTATCCTAGGTAATTTACACTATGTATAATTGTATTTACGTATGTGTTCCTGTGAGATAGAGACAGACAGATAGATACAGACATACAGCCAATCAGGTACCCAGCTGACCAGCCAGCTGCTGGCCAGCCAGGTGGCCAACCAGCTGCTTGCCAGCCAGGTGGCCAGGCAGGCAGGCTGCTTGCCAGCCAGGTGGCCAGGCAGGCAGGCAGGCAGCCAGCTGGCCTGCCAGCCTGCCGTCATCACTTTCCACTTCAAAGGGGAGTGTTAATATGACATGACATCAGTGAATCCTTGGTGTTTGCTGCAGTGTTTGCTCTAGCTGGCGCTCAATTTACCTGGTGCTCCCACAAGGTACTAAGTGGTCCCATATTTTTATTAATATGGCGCACACCGAGTGTTAAGACCCATTCTATGCTCACCACGCATCTCAGGCCAATTGTGCCAAATTTGGAGGCAGGAAAAATAAAACGTAAAAATACATTTGGGGCAGTAGCAGTATTAACGTATATATACGTTTGGACCGTTTAAGGGTTAATAAAGCCTAGTATAAAAGTCACTTATTTTTATTGAGGGTCTTTCAGCATATGATTTCTGAGATGCTTAAAAACATAATTTAACCCTTTAACTGTGGAAGACTGAAGAAAAAAAAACTTAGTTAGATAAGAGTAAAATCTGATATAAAAAATTTGATTTCATGGTGGGTTGAATTTGGTGAAAAAATGATCACTAATCGGCAACAGCATTGAGTACAAGTACGTACTACCATCCGACTTACGACCTGCTCGACATACGACCACTTGTACTTACGACCGTACGTCTGACAGCATTTTTTTTTTTCAACAAGTCGGCCGTCTCCCACCGAGGCAGGGTGACAGCATATACAGTAGTAAAATATTTAGTAAAAAGTAACATACGATACTATGTAGGTACAGTGGTACCCCGAGTTTTGGCAATAATTCGTTCCAGAAGGCTGTTCGAGTGCCGTTACTGAACAAATTTGTTCCCATAAGGAATAATGTAAATTAGATTAGTCCATTTCAGACCCCCAAAAATACACTTACAAAAGCACTTACAATAATACACTTACATAATTGTTTGAGTTGGGAGCTGTTCGAAACTCTGGGTACCACTATACTCTATATAGCAAAGATTTGACATTATGCCCTAACCAGTATGTCGGCAATTTTCTAAGATTCAACTTGCGTCCATTTTGACTTATGACCGGTTGGTCGGAACCGAGCTCGATTGTAAGTCGGATAGTACTTGTACGAGTACATACATCGGACACAGAGGATTAAATGTAACTATCCTAGCAAAGACTCCCAGAGCTCCAGCAAGCTCTAATAAGATAACTACTTCTAGACTATGGAGCTCATAACTTACTCCTAGGCTGAGGGACTGATTACCTCGTCTTCCACTGTCTGCAGTATTTATTTCTACAATTTTCATCTGCCCATGTATCTAAGCAAATACAATACGTACTGCGATCCGCCAAGAATTGAACCCGGGACAATTATCCCAGCTCCTAGGAACCAAGCTAACCCCGGTGTTTGTAGCATGATGGTCAAATGGGTCAAGGCATCGGGAGGTTAGCTTGCTTCCCAGGAGCTGCACTAATTGTCCCGGGTTTGATTCCCAGCTGGTCGCAGTATTGCACTTGCTTAAAAATCACTTTATTCTTTGGATGCATTAATATGTTCATGTATGTATTGATAAAACCACTGGATGGTGAAACATCTACAAGTAAAGCAACCCAGGTATTGCACAAGTGTTTTCATCAGAACTTTTGACTTAATGACTGCAGTATCAGCAGCAGATCTCACTCTGGATCTCAGGTATAATTAGAGAAAGCTGGAAAAACACAGACTAGAATGTGGCAACACTGAATTAAGTGTTCTCTCTCACTCCCTGCTTTGCTCCACTTACAAACAACTTTCACAAAAGTGCAAGTTGGAAAAAAAAATAATGCCCTCCTTTCTTATGGCCATAACTTTAATGAAGACACTCTTGAAACTTACCCCGTACCTTACATCACTTTGATTCAACTGTAACCTAACGTGCTTTCAATGTTTATCCCTCGACAACACCACCTCTCTTCCCTCTTCCACCTCCTTCTCTTCCATGAATATAATAATCCACACCAAAGAGCTTAATAAAGGAGTAATACACAAATAACCTGCACATATAAAAACTTAGGACATTTCGGTCCGACTTGGACCATTAACTAAGTCACAATGTAATGGTCCAAGTCGGACCGAACTATGTCATAAGTTTCTTTCTCCTATATGTGGGTATTGTGCCTTTTTGTTCTTTGTCTAAATTTTTCTCTCTAAACTTGTGAGTTTTTTCATCAATTGTTCCAGCCTCAGTACTGAGACATTCTTCATTACTGTACAAAAACTTCCACAAGAATTCGAGCCAAGTGACGCCCACATTCACATCTTCGATAACGACCGCACACAAACCACAAAGAAAGGGGAGACTTTACAAACTGGTTTTTTCAATCTAACACACAAAACAGATAAGGGATATGTCAAGTAAGCATTCTACATTTAAACAACCATGTCATGGAATACAGGGGTTCTTAACCTTTTTTTTATACGACTACAGACCCCCAATGGATTGACCAATGTATGCCATACCCCCTTCGCCAGACTGTTGAAATCCTCATCATCACCAGTCCTATTACGTACCAGTATGACTTGTATTAGGTACCAATATGACTATCAGATACCATTATGACTTCAAATGACGTCAATATATTGGTTCATCACCAGTACTATCAGGTACCAATATGACTTCAAATGATGTCAATAGATTGGTTTTACTTTACATATGGATAGCTAGCAACAGAACTGAAAGAAAAGTAGAGAAATCCCCTGTTCTTTGCCTGCCCTATATTTCCAGTCGTTCTAATCTCAACACTCCGTTTCTTACACATTAAACTTATGTATGTTTTGCCAAATTAACACTCAACTGAATGAAAAATCAATGATTTTATCATTTATAGGAAATTGGCAAATTTTTCAGAGATCAAGTTCCATGCCTCAATATTTGGTACCCCAGGTTAAGAACCCCTGGAATAAAGAATTGCATCCTCCAATACAAAAAGATACATTAAAATGAATTAAATCAATTAACAAATCTTGGCTCAATTAAGTAAAATAGCAGCCAAGGGCAAAACTACGACAGCTGTAAAGGGTCGCTAATAACGCGCTTGACACTACCATTCAAACTAGGGAAATCTACAGGCTATTGTACTTGACAAAATAACGCACAGTTTAACCCCGTAATTCGTGGAGCTTAAGTTCCTGAAGGTGATGCAAATCCAGAAACTACAGGTAATAGGAAAGTCCTCATGAATGATTTAAACGGTTAAAGGCAATATCTCGTTCAACATTCTTCTAATTTGCCTAATACTGACATTCATAGAAAGAATGCAAACATATAGAATGAAATTCTAGTCGGCCATCAGTGTAGAGGTCGCATTCCAAGCAAAAACAAAATACAGTGGACCCCCGGCTAACGAACAAAATTAATTCCAGAAGCCTGCTCAAGTGCCATTACCGAACGAATTTACTTCCTTAAGAAATAATGTCACGTACGTTAGTCTATTTCAGACCCCCAAAAATACACTTCCACAAGCACTTACAATATTATACTTACATAATTATACGATTTCCGGGGTGTTCGTTAGCCGGGGGTCCACTGTACCCACCAAGAAAATAAATAAATGATCGAAGCTATCACGAAATAGCCTTTGGTTGAAATGTTTTGCAATCAAATTATGCGGATTACGAAGCAAGGGAATTCCGGGGTATGACTGTACGTATATATGCTATGTATACATAAAAAGGCTAATACAAAATGTGGTATGCACTGTACATGCTTAAAACAACCACTGACCCTCCATGATATTGTAGGCTAGCAAATGTGACGTGATGCAGCAGCGGAGAAAAAAAAAAAAAAAGATACATTATGCTGGTTAGGGAAATCAAGAGAAATACTTAACACATTAATATATGATGTTAAATGAAAATGTGGAATTGGGGCTGTGTGAAGGTGATGAGTGGTGGTGGTGCTTGTAGTGGTTCCAACAGTGGTGGTGGTGGGGACGTGTGATGGTGGTGCAATAACAATGGTGAAGAAGACTAGTGGTGGTGGTAATAGAAGACACAACAAAAGACCTTTTATGATTACAATATTTCACCTAAAATACACATTACATAAAATACTTGATAATGCCTATCATTGGTGAAACCTAATGATAAAAAGCCTCCCGGTAAATCTCGATTTAAAAGACCTTAATTTAACAGATTTCAGGTTTAACAGACAAAATCCATACAGGAGACCAAGTCCAGAAACAAGCCACAATCTGCTGTTTCCAGAATTCTCTATTACTGTTACAATTCCCTGTGAAAATTAGTTTTGGAAACAAAATCTTATTTCCAGCATTGGCAGCTATTGTTACAGTCAAGAAAAAAAAGTTTCATTATCCAAATTTAGTGGACAAGCACCATTATGACTCACGAAATCGTAATGACACGACTGCAAACAAACCGTACCACAGGTGGGGATAGAACCCGCGATCAGAGAGTCGTAAAACTCCAAACCAACGCGCTAGCTACTGGGCCAGCTGGCCCAGTAGCACAGTTGACCACAAATTCATTTGTGGTCACAGTGATGCCTATGCTAACTTTCCTATGGTGTATATATATACCTAGTTGGATGAATCTTCTTGTAACCAGCTGGCCCAGTGGCTAGCACATCGGTCTGGAGTTTTAAGACTCTGATCGCAGGTTCTATCCCCACCCATGGTATGGTTTTTTTCAAGCAGCATTATCGAGCACCCTCCTTCCCCTACTAGTCCTTGAAATCGAGGTTTCACTGTTTTTCCAACCATTTGTGAGCTTGCAGCCAAACACCTACTGGTGATAGTAACAACTGTGGTAGTGGTTTTAATATCAATGACTGTGAGGATGATAAGCCAAGTGGTAGTCATCTTAGTGGCCAGAGGGTAGTTGATGAGTGGAACAGTCTGCCTAATAGGGTTATTGAGGCTAAAACCTTGGGTAGTTTCAAATTTAGGTTGAACAAATACATGAATGAGAGGGGTTGGATTTGAGTGGGTCTTGCACATGGGTAAATTGAATTTTCAGAGCTTATTTCTTGGGTAGCATTGTAAATTGGGTTGGGCAAATATCCTGTTAGTGGGATTGATTGTGAAGGGCCTGCCTAGTATGGGCCAACAGGCCTGCTGCAGTGTTCCTCCTTTCTTATGTTATGTTCTTATGGATGATGATCACAATGATGACATGGAAAATGCATCCATCTTAGAACTCACTAAGAACCCCAAAGTAAACACACTTGTTGCAAGTAGGCGAGCTGCCCACTGTCGTTTGTCTCCTCCTGTTGGTTTTCCTCTATGATGCAATAACTACAGGCAGTCCGTCCAGAGTTGAAAATATCCTAAGCCGAATATGATGTGCTAAATAAATAATAACTATCGTTTGTCTCCTGTTGGTTTTCCTCTATGATGCAATAACTACAGGCAGTCCGTCCAGAGTTGAAAATATCCTAAGCCGAATATGATGTGCTAAATAAATAATAACTAGTCACTGAATAAGTAATTAAACAAATAATTATTGGACTAACTACCAGTATTGAAAAGTAAACAAATGAATACAAGTTACGGACTTGCAGCCTTCATGTTGGGTAATTATCTTAAGTTTCATCTCTAAAGTAATTGCTTTTGCATCATCGAAAAGTTGAAATATCGTAAGATGAACCATAGTAAGTCGAGAAGTACCGAATAATTAAACACCGGTAAGAAAGATCTGGCTATTTCAGTCTCGGACATAGATCCTCTTCAGCAGATCTGCCATTTGCTATCTGCCCTTGTGTATAAACCTGCAAGGCTGAGGGACTGATTACCTCATCTTCTACTGTCTTTTATATATCACCTTTGTATTGAACTGAAAAAGCCACTTATTGGTGAAACATCCTCAAATAAAACTACCCGGGTGCTGCACGTGTAATTCCTCATAAAAAAAAAACTGCAGCGCAGGGAGCTCGGCTAACATGCTTACAAACTTTTCTACTCTTTGTATATATAAAAACCTGGAAAAGAAAATTGAAAGGGAAGCAGAGTATGTGTTACCAGAACAGCAAACACTCACAGCCAAAACAAAGACAGTAATTGATGTAAGATTCTGAAATACCAGGGTGTGAGAGAAGATCTCTCACATAAACTCACTTGTGACTTGTCTCACGTCCACCACAATTACCAAACAGGAAGAAGCTACATTTAAATACACGACACAAACATTTTAACAGCCATGTCAGAATGTTTGTCTCAGGCCAGGAACAGACGTACAGATTGCTGGTACTTCTGTAGAGTGAAGATCGTGGAGGAAGGAAGATGAAATACGAGAAACATTCACCCCTACTCCAAAACATTTGGTTGGGGTCAGGAACAGACGTACAGTTTGCAGGTACAGTACCTTTGGAGGTGAAGACCGTGGAGGAAGGAGAGATGAAAAATGTAAAACGACTAAAAAAGATAAGAATTACTATGTAAGCTAAACTAGAAAGAAATATTTTTTAGAAAAAATTAGTAATTAACTACACTAAGCAAGAAATGAACTTATCTACACTGGCCATAGTGCATTTAGTGCTAGATAAAGGTAATGCTGCAATAGACTGAGTCAAATGCAATATCCATTACTGAACTGGCCTATACACAAAGTTTAATTACTACACAAATTCAGCTTGCAGCAAAGGGAGCTCAACAGATCAAAGCAATGGTTAAAGTAAACTTTGGGTGGTGACACAGGAGTTTCTTTCCCGTCTTACCGTCCATGCTTCGCGACGACAGTTTCCGGCGACTGAGCGTTCTCTCAAACTCGGGGTTGTTCCGGTCACTCAGGTTGGCTGCCATGCGGGATTGGTACTGGGTGCGCCCGGAGTAACGGAACTTGGAGCCGAGGCGCGGCCACAGGCCCTGCTTCTGGGGAGGCTCTGGGGTCATTAATCTGTAAATAGGATGAAAGGCAGGAGCTGCTGACGAGTGCTGATGGGAACACCAGTCAACGACAAACCTGTTTTACACCCAACAACCGCTGAAGTAATGACTATACAGGTGCTCCTTGACTTACGATCGAGTTACGTTTTGATGAACCCATCCTAAGTTGAAAATATCGTATATCAAATATATGATATGATCAATAACTCACCAAATAAATAAACAAATAATTACTGTAACTAACTAAATACCAGCCTCAGTACCAACAAGCTGATTAAGATCTTGATCCATTTCCAATTCTAGCTGCCTTACAAGCAAAAACATCTTGATTACTGAATGTGCATCGCTACTGCACCATCGTGAAGTGAAAATATGGCAAGCTGAACAATCGTAAAGCAAGGAGCATCTGTAGAAAATACAGCAAACCCTCAATAAGGAACTAATGGAGGGGAATAATTGTCCAAGTGTCCATTAAATTGGTATGTTAAAAATGATAAAAATAAATCCCAAGTACTCTACTGTAAAGAACAAACAGGCACAATACCGTGACTGGAACAACACACAAATAACCCACACAGGAGAAAGAAACTTACGACGACATTTTGGTCGGACTTGGACCATTAACCAGAGAGACAGAGAGAGAGACAGAGAGAGACAGACAGACACAGAGAGAGAGACAGACAGACACAGAGAGAGACAGACAGACACAGAGAGAGAGACAGAGAGAGAGAGAGACAGAGAGAGAGACAGAGAGAGAGAGAGACAGAGAGAGAGAGAGAGACAGACAGACAGAGAGAGAGAGAGAGAGAGAGAGAGAGAGAGAGAGAGAGAGAACAGACAGAGACAGAGAGAGAGACAGAGACAGAGACAGAGAGAGAGAGAGAGAGAGAGAGAGACAGAGAGAGAGAGAGAGAGACAGACAGACAGACAGACAGACAGAGACACAGACAGAGAGAGACAGAGAGAGACAGAGACAGAGAGAGAGAGAGAGAGAGAGAGAGAGAGACAGAGAGAGAGAGACAGAGAGAAAGAGAGACAGAGAGAAAGAGAGACACAGAGAGAGAGACAGAGAGAGAGAGACAGAGAGAGAGACAGAGAGAGACAGAGACAGAGAGAGAGAGAGAGAGAGAGAGAGAGAGAGAGAGAGAGACACACACACAAAGGTAAGGGAGCCTAATATAGTACTGTATACACAATTTAGAAATATACCACAATGAACACTGAAAATAGGGTACAATTAAAAGTACAATTTACCAAGTGGATTTCTGCCTATTATTTTAAAAGTCCATAACATTGAGGGTTTACTGTATTATGGGTATTAAAAGGCTAATCGTTGACTGGTGTTCCCTTCAGCACAACCAGCACACAGTTCAGTGTAATTCATGCCGAATATTCTCACCAACCACTGATAATACCATAAATAATCCTCCTGTATTACTGGAAATGTCCTTTTGTAATTAGTGCAAGCAACCCCGACTGATCTTCCTGCAGAGGCACAGGAATGACTGCTATTTGCAAGCAACTTTGCTTATGATACACAAGTGCTAGTGCCTTCAGCTCGTAACCAAAGACTCGAGGTTCAACCAAAACATGGCAGGTAAGTCTGGCCTTAGACTGGGCCGCAGTAGAAAAATTCTTGAAACTCATCACTGATAAAGGCCAAATTTCCTTCCACCTCTTGCCAATGCTCACCTTATTGTAATGTATCTGGGTGTTATTCTATTAGGTATACAGTGGTACCCCAAGTTTCGAACAGCTCCCAACTCGAACAATTATGTAAGTGTATAATTGTAAGTGCTTTTGTAAGTGTATTTTTGGGGGTCTGAAATGGACTAATCTATTATTTTTATTATTAACACATCAGCCATTTCCCACCAAGGCAGGGTGGCCCAAAATAGAAAAACTTTCATCATCATTCACTCCATCACTGTCTTGCCAGAGGCATGCTTACACTACAGTTATAAAACTGCAACATTTAACATCCCTCCTTCAGAGTGCTGGCACTGTACTTCCTATCTCCAGGACTTAAGTCCGGCCTGCCGGTTTTCCTGAATCCCTTCATAAATGTTACTTTGCTTCCACTTCAACAGCACATCAAGTATTAAAAGCCATTTGTCTCCATTCACTCCTATCAAATACGCTCATGCATGCTTGCTGAAGTCCAAGCCCCTCGCACACAAAACCTCCTTTACCCCCTCCCTCCTTCCTTATGGGAACAAATTCGTTCGGTAACGGCACTCAGCCTTCTGGAACAAATTATGGCCGAAACTCAGGGTACTACTGTACCTTCAAATTAGAGATGATCTTTGAAACAAGTTAAGGACATACTTTGTCAGTAAATCCACTGGTGTAAAAAAAAAAATCTTTCATTCAACCATTGAGCAGCAATCTCATAATATCCCAATACGAATATATTTCACCGTGTTTAAGTTTTTTTTTTTAACACATTGGCCGTTTCCCAGAGGCAGGGTGACCCGAAAAAGAAGAAACACTTTCATCATTCACTCCATCACTGTCTAGCCAGAGGTGTGCCGATACTACAGTTCAGAAACTGCAGCATATCTCCAATCCGCCTTCAGAGTGCAGGCACTGTACTTTCCACCTCCAGGACTCGAGTCTGACAAACTGGCTGAAGATATATATTATGATTACCTCTCTTCATCTGAGTGTAAAAGGAAGGAAAGTAGTTATTGCATTTATCAAATGTTTTGACCTGTAAGGTGAATCAGGTTAAAAAGACATGCAACAAAAAGATCTTTATTAATACAACATTTCACCTACATGATGTTTATTAAGTACGTACCTATGTTTGTAAATAATAAAACCTCATGTAAGTGGAAATCATTTTAATAAGTCTCATTTTGCCGTATCTTATTAACCACTTGTCAGCTATACTGTACTTCAAACAAAAGGTCAATGTTTTTTGGCAAAAAAAAGAAAAAAAAGCCAAGCAATAAAGATACCCAGCTGTTGCACTTGTGTTCTATGAAAAATTGATATTCATTATCCCTTTTCTTTAGTAGTATTGAGATGTTTGAAGCCCAGTGTGGAGTCAGTATCTACTTTGTCATCACCTTAATTCACAGGAAACCCAGTCTGGGGCTGGTCCTAGGGGGCACTGACCCCAGGAAGCAACCTACAGCTAAAGTAATGTTTCTTAGCACTCCAACATTTTAACTAGTGACGCTGTTAAGAGTTCATCCTTATTCTGATCCGAAGTATCTGTATTAAGTCTATTGGTACGTCTCTTGCGTGGAAAAACTCAGCTCATTCAATCTTCCTTCATATAAAGGCTCCAGATCTGGGGTCCCCAACCTGCGGCCTGCATGTGGCCCTTCTACGAAATGGATGCTGCCCTCACATGAAATTACAAATATGTAGGTTCCATACTGCAGTGTCAACAAAACCATGCAGTCCTCACCACACATTTGACCATCAAATGTGGCCTACTTGTGTAGGAAGGTTGAAGAGCACTGCTCTACCTCATTCAGGTTTTCCTTGTAGCTCTGGTTAAGTTTGTCTATCAGTGAAGTCTGGGATAACACACTACTTCTAAATTACCATGGCTATTTTCCGTTCCCTCTGTCTTTCTTCGTGTATCATGTGGTACAGAAGATGCAATCTTCTGTACCACCTGATACTGTGCAGTGTAGGTTCCACACTGCAGTGTAGGTTCCACACTGCAGTGTAGGTTCCACACTGCAGTGTAGGTTCCACACTGCAGTGTGAGGTTCCACACTGCAGTGTAGGTTCCACTGCAGTGTGGGTTCACTGCAGTGTAGGTTCACACTGCAGTGTGGTTCCACACTGCAGTGTAGGTTCCACACTGCAGTGTGGTTCCACACTGCAGTGTAGGTTCCACACTGCAGTGTAGGTTCCACACTGCAGTGTAGGTTCCACACTGCAGTGTAGGTTCCACACTGCAGTGTAGGTTCCACACTGCAGTGTAGGTTCCACACTGCAGTGTAGGTTCCACACTGCAGTGTAGGTTCCACACTGCAGTGTAGGTTCCACACTGCAGTGTGGTTCCACACTGCAGTGTGGTTCACACTGCAGTGTGGTTCCACACTGCAGTGTAGGGTTCCACACTGCAGTGTAGGTTCCACACTGCAGTGTATCACTGTGCAGTATAGGTTCCACACTGCAGTGTAGGTTCCACACTGCAGTGTATAAGTGCAGTGTAGGTTCCACACTGCAGTGTATCACTGTGCAGTGTAGGTTCCACACTGCAGTTTATCACTGTGCAGTGTAGGTTCCACACTGCAGTTTATCACTGTTCAGTGTAGGTTCCACACTGCAGTTTATCACTGTTCAGTGTAGGTTCCACACTGCACAGTATTAGGTGCTGCAGATGATTGCATCCTCTTTATCTTGATCCCAATTCCCATGAGAGCATGCAATTCATCAGGATGTTCCTGTACATGTCTGTACAGCTTATGGTTCAGGGGTGAGGGGTAAGCAAGTGAAGGGAAGGAGAATAAACAAGGAGAAAAGGGCAGGGAGTGAGTAAGGAGCATGGTGGCGGTGAAAAGTGTGCTGGAAGGCTGGGTGTCTTACTGCTAGCAGGATGAGAAAGACTTGAGGTAATGGTAAAGTAGAAAGGAGGCTGAATCAGCAGGATTTGGACTAAAGGAGGCTTCCAGGGTTTGCTGTAGTTCTCTCAAAGGCTTCCTACCCAGTGATTTGGTAATATCTCTGACGAAACTCCCTTTACAGTTTCATACAATTTTCCCCCATAAATCTGTACAGTACTCTCTCATCATTGTGAGGTGGGAATAACAGCTGAGAGGGGAGGCCCTAGAAAGCTTACTTGTATGAGATTTGTACTACATCTACTGTTTCAAGCTCTTGCAACACATGATAATTTCATGTGTTGATTCTGAAACACCCAATATAATTATGTCTATGCCTGCTTGTTTAAGCATACACTAACAGGATCAGCTGAAAAATCAGCACAAGGAAAAAGAAAGTAAATTTTTATGTCAATTGTTTATATGATAATTTGTATTTGGCACCAGCACTAACCAAGAAACCTAATCCAACCATTCTGCAATTTTTTTTTTAAACACACTGGCTGTCTCCCATTGATGTAGGGTGGAAAAAAAAAAAAAGCTTTCACCATCATTCACACTATCACTGTCTTCACAGAGGAGCACAGATATGACAGTTTAGATGTGACTCTTAAACAGCAAAATCTGACTTCGTGTGTTGATCCTTTTATCACACAAAAGTATTAATAACTTGTACATATTGAGTGTATGAGAAGAAAAGATTGGGGAATGAAGAGAGTAGACAACACCAAGGATCATCTTAAGTAAAATGTTGCCACAATAAAATGTCACATTAGTTGCACTTGTGTCCTTTTACTTAACATATTGTGGGTAATTCTACCAACATTAACACCAAGTACAGTGCCGGCACTCTGAAGGAAAGGTGTTAATGTTGCAGTTTTATAACTGTAGTGTAAGCACGCCTCTGGCAAGACAGTGATGGAGTGAATGATGAAAGTTTTTCTTTTTCAGGCCACCCTGTCTTGGTGGGAGACAGCCAATGTGTTAATAAATAAAAAAATTAACACAAAGGATCCTACACCAACATACCTGAAGAACGTATGGTGTTCAACGCACACTTTCCACAACCTCTTGGCAGCCTTGTGATTCGGCAACTTGAAGCCAATCGTTGATTCAAAGGTTTCAAACTCCCCAGGCCGGATTTTGATATAGAAGTTACTGCGCTTGTAGGAGATTTTGAGTATTTTGGGCCAAGCAAACCGGTTGATGCGTAGTCTGAAAAGTAGTAGTAGTAACTGTGACACTTATTAAGCACTTTGACCATGTAGGTCACTCCGCACGCACATGTACATAGACACAACATACGAAATATTCAGGAGAATTGATAAGGAAAACAGGGACAGGATGTTTGAGAGGCAAGAAACTGCTGGAAGTTATAGGAACAGGTGAGTCACAGGGATGTCAGGAAGTACTTCTTCAGTCTCAAGAGTGGTAAGGGAGTGGAATAATCTTGGTGAGGAAGTGATGGAAGCAGACTCCATACACAGTTCTAAGAGTAGGTACAACAGGGCCCCACAAAGAGTGGCAATTTAAAAGGCAGGGCCACGATCTGAGAATTAATCCCTGCAACTACAAACAGGTGAGCGTATGCACACACACAAATACAACACAACAAAGCTATGAATATAAACACTCAACATAGCCAAAAGAATAAAACCAAATATGATAATGCAAGTATTTTGTGTGTGAATGTTGTAATATTAAAAGCACAAATGGATGCCAGTCGATGCAAGGTTTCCACCAACAAGCATCACTTGCAACACTTCATAATAAAGCAAACTGGGTGGCCCAAACAACAACACAACCCGGGATTTAAACAACAAATAGTGGAAAGGGGTGACTGTTGAAGCCAAGTATCTGCTAACCAAGACATTTTTCCAGGATCATAACAATAACAGACAAATCTGTAAAACAGTCAACTTCGTTCGTTGTTTCCGAGTCAACTGACCCATATTTTAGAAGTCAATTATATGGAGGTCCCTTAAATCTAGGGTTCACCATATTTGACTTAATAACCTGAGTAAAACTCCACACTGAGAAGCACTCACTTGTCCCTGTAGACAAGGAGCCCAGATGCACACACACCCAGCATGATGTCAACACCTTCCGAGTCCTTCGCCGAGTGCATGTCCACACCATACATGGCCAGTTTTTTGGAATTCTCTAGGTAATGGAGCTCCGCTTCTGCCGGTGTCTGGCCTCTGTGAAGTAAGGAAATAAAATCAACATTAATGCACAACTTGAAACACTTTCACCATCATTTACACTATCACTGTCTTGCCAGAGGCGCACGGATACGATAGCTTAGATGTCCCTCTAAACAGTAAATACATATCCCAAACCCCTCTTTTAGCATGCAAGCACTGTACTTTTCACCTCCAGGACTCAAGTCTCAAGTAGCAGTTATTTATTAATGTAGATAAACTATATCTGTTAGGAAGATGTGGAGGATTAACCCTTTCGGGGTCGGTGCCGTACTAGTACGTTTTACAAGTAGGGGTTGGTGCCGTACTAGTACGCGTAAATTCTAGCGGCCTCAAATTAAGTGGGAAACGGCTGGTAGCCCTACATATGAAAGAATGGGTCTATGTGGTCAGTTTGCACAGTATAAAAAAAATCCTGCACCACACACTGCATAATGATAAAAAAAACTGACCGTTTTTTTTTCGTTTAAAACAGCGACTTTGCAGTCTATTTTCTTATGGTATTTATTGATGTATTCTCATTTTCTTGGTCTCGTGTGATAGAATGGAAGATATATTACAGAAATAGAGATGATTTTGATTGGTTTGACAATGACAAGTACCTTGAAATTGAGCTCAAAGTAGCGAAAATGTTCGATTTTCGCCGATGTTCAGGAGTAAACAAATCGCACCATGCGTCCAATACACATCAACTGGCGAGTCTAATATTCTTGCACAAGTGCGCTGATATTATTTATACCATTTTTACAATGATGCAGTTGTATACTCCCTAGGTAGATTGGTAGGCCTGTACACGCGTCCGTCTTGTTCCGTGTTTTTTCGTGTTTTTCGCGGTCTCCTCTATGTGCTAGAACCTTAAAACTGTGCCAGTGATCTTATAAGGTACATCCCTCCAGTGCTCGCAACAAACCAGGCAGAAAACAGTTATACAGAGTCAAAAACAAGGGAATTAGTGTGCCAGAACATAGTGCCATAAAGCCAGAGGGGAACTTAAGTGCCATGTGAAATAACAAAACAGAACGTTTATTTGTCAGAGGAAGGAAAGTCTCCCTGAAAATAGGGTGAAGATAGATCTGTATAGTGAATATATCAGTGGTGCCGTAGTATACAGACAAGTTAATAGATGTTAAAGTGAAAACAAAGGCGGAAGTGTAGGCCTAACGAGTTTCGTGTTTGAAATCAGTTGCCAGCGGCCGCCGGGTCCTTACCACGCAAGTCCGTGTATTGATAATTTTAAACTGTTAGTATACCTGACCAAAATCTAGTGATTACATTGATATAAAAATCTATGAAATACGAAAAGGGGCCCAATCCTGAGAAAATACGTAATTTGTCCAGCTGAAAAATACGATAAACAGTGTCGAGTTGAGAGTTGTCAGTGAACGATTTCACTAACGTAAGTCCGTATATCTTCCAGTCATCATAGAAAAAAACCAGCAGTGTTGTGGTGTAGGAAAAAACACAAACTAAACCCAGTAGAGTGAACCATAAGTGCATGGAAACCCAGGTGTTAAAGCGGGGTGAGGTTTACCAGGGTGCCAGAGGTAAACCAGGGTGCCAGAGGTACGGCCGCCGTACAGTAGGAGCTGCCAGAAGGACCGGTTTTTATTTCCAACACGCAAGTTATACTTTTGTACCATACCGATCATTATTACTCTGTTTAATCATCTTCCAGTGATCTGTCTCGTGTAACCCAGACAACCCCTACAGGATTCATTAAATAAGTGACACTGGATCTCATCAGATCCAAGAAATAAGGGAACCATTGACTGGATTCAAAACTGGTATCCGAGTCCGGATTCAATAAGCGGACGGAGTTTTAGGGGACCTTATCAAACACCCAAACAATAACAGTAAGAATAACTTTTACGAGGTAAGATTGTCCAAACACTTACACATGCAAATAAAATAGAAACGATACAAATAGACGGATCACCACTTCAGGGAACCTATTAGTAGAATATACAGTAAAGCAACCAACAAAATCAATCATGAAACCCTGTGTAATATGCAACCTAACAAGCAAACATTCCTCTGCATGGATTACATGCAACTTTTGTGGTAAATGCTGCCACGCCCCTTGTGTAGACATTCAAGACTCTACCACCCGAGATATTAAACAAGGGAAGTGTTTTTGGGTATGTCCAAATGAGACCGAACTGTGGAATAAAATCACATCGATATTAAAAGATGACAACACCAAATCGGACTTCATAAAAAACATGACAGCTTTCTATAACAGTTGGGAAAGTAAAAAACCAGGGCCAGATGGTGCTACCACCCCTGGTACAGATGTTGAAATAAATGATGGTGACCTGAAGAGGGACAGTAGCTCTAGTGAAATAAATGATGGGGAAACAGGTGTAGATAAGGACACACACAAACAGTGTTACAAACTAGCAATAACACGGTAGATAGTAAACAAGGGGATGCCCAGGGAAATACTGAAGATAAATTACCGGAAACAGCTGAAGGCTCCATTGTTACCAATAGTAACGAAGACAGACATGAGACAGGAACACACCCACCAATGGGGAACACAGTCACAAAAAACCAGGGCAAACGGAAACCAGGCCTATGTGAATATTATGCACTTGGTATCTGCAGGCATGGAAAATCTGGGAAATCAGATGGGACATGCAATTATGATCACCCCAGAAAATGCCGTTCCCATATGAAAACAGGCAAATGCAACCTCCCGTCCTGTAAGTTTTTCCACCCTGAAATGTGCCACACATCAATTCAGGAAAGACAGTGCTATAACTTATATTGCCAGGCATACCACCTAAAGGGTACGAGGCGACACAGAACATCCAGACCATGGCAAAATCAGGGTAGCCACAGCCACTCCGGAGAGAGAGGTTTTTTTAGTGCCAGGAAGGAAAAAAAGCTGGCAGGAAATGACAAATTGTACACCAACTGCAATCATTTCTGGAGTGGAATCACAGTCAGTGGCCTCCACTCCATTACAACATATTAGAGCCAGGAAAAAAAGACCCCCCCCATACCACCAATCCAACTACATTCATCTTTGCTAATATACAGGGTCTAAAGCCAGCAACAAACAACAAGGTACCTTACATTCGTGGACTGCTTACAGAGTCAAATGCTATGTTTGCGGCTTTCACAGAGACCCACATAAGAGATCACTTGGACAATGAAATATGGATCACGGGCTACAACCTATACAGGTGTGACAGAGTGAACAGGCAAAAAGGGGGGGTTGGCCTGTATATCACAGAGTCACTTATATGTTCAGAACTACTAAATGCCTCAAATGATGTAGTTGAAGTATTAGCAATAAAGGTCGAGAATCAAAACCTGGTCATCGTGGTTGTCTACAAGCCCCGGATGCAACGTCCCAACAATTCCAGGAACAGCTTCTGAAAATTGACCACTGTCTGGAAAATCTTCCAGCTCCTGCCCCAACATCTTGCTACTGGGGATTTCAACCTCAGGCACCTAAAATGGAGGAACATTGCAAACAATGTGGTAGCAGAGATAACACCAGGAGGCAGCTCAGATGAAAATTCACACATTCATGAACTTTTAAATCTCTGCACCAAGTTCACCTTAAACCAGCATATAGTAGAGCCCACAAGATTAGAGAATACGCTGGACCTCATCTTCACCAACAATGATGATCTGATACGAAATGTCATCATATCAAAAACAATATACTCAGATCACAACATAATAGAGGTCCAGACATGCATGCGGGGAGCCCCAGATCAACAAAATGTGATCAGCCGTGAGGGAGCTTTCTCCAAATTCAACTTCAATAACAAAAAACATAAGGTGGGACCAAGTAAACCAAGTCCTAAATGATATAAACTGGGAAGACTGCCTAAGCATCACGGATCCCAACCTATGTCTAGAACAAATTAATTCTGTGGTACTTGAGGTTTGCTCAAGGCAAATTCCCTTAAGGAAAAGGAGGAGAAGATGCAAACTAGAAAGAGAGGCGCTCCCTATACAGGCGAAGGCAAAGAATAACGGAGCGGCTACAGGAGGCCAATATCTCTGAAATATGTAGGGAGACACTAGTCAGAGAAATAGCAAACATCGAATTAAAACTAAAGGAATCTTACAGGAATCAAGAGACACGGGAAGAACTAAAAGCCATAAATGAAATTGAAAGAAACCCTAAGTATTTCTTTTCCTATGCAAAATCAAAGTCGAGAACAACAACCAGTATTGGGCCCCTACTTAAACGGGATGGGTCCTACACAGATGAGAGCAAGGAAATGAGTGAGTTACTTAAATCCCAGTATGACTCAGTCTTTAGCGAGCCACTAACCAGACTGAAAATCGAAAACCTAAATGATTTTTTTATGAGTGCGCCACAGAACTTGACAGACGCATGCCTTTCTGACATCACCACGACGCCAAATGACTTCGAAAAGGCAATAAATGACATGCCCATGCACTCCGCTCCAGGCCCAGACTCATGGAACTCCGTGTTCATCAAGAACTGCAAGAAGCCCCTATCACATGCTTTTAACATCCTATGGAGAGGGAGCATGGACACTGGGATCGTCCCGCAGCTACTAAAAACAACAGACATAGCCCCGCTCCACAAAGGGGGCAGTAAAGCAATAGCAAAGAACTACAGACCAATTGCGCTAACGTCCCATATCATAAAAATCTTTGAAAGGGTTCTAAGAAGCAAAATCGCCACCCATCTTGATACCCATCAATTGCACAACCCAGGACAGCATGGGTTTAGAGCAGGCCGCTCCTGTCTGTCCCAACTACTGGACCACTACGACAAGGTCCTGGATGCTCTAGAAGATAAACAGAATGCAAATGTTATATACACAGATTTTGCAAAAGCCTTTGACAAGTGTGACCATGGTGTAATAGCACACAAAATGCGTGATAAAGGAATAACAGGAAAAGTTGGTAGACGGATCTATAATTTCCTAACATGTAGAACACAAAGAGTAGTAGTCAACAGAGTAAAGTCTGAGGCAGCTACTGTGAAAAGCTCTGTTCCACAAGGCACAGTACTTGCTCCCATCCTATTCCTCATCCTCATATCAGACATTGACAGGGATATAAGCCACAGTGCTGTGTCTTCCTTTGCAGATGACACCCGAATCTGTATGACAGTGTCCACCGTTGAAGACACTGCAAGACTCCAAGCAGACATAAACCAAATCTTTAAATGGGCTGCAGAAAACAATATGAAGTTCAATGATGAGAAATTTCAATTACTCAGATACGGAAAACGTGAAGAAATTAAAATCTCATCAGAGTACAAAACTAATTCCAACCACACAATAGAGCGAAAAACTAATGTCAAAGACCTGGGAGTGATCATGTCAGAGGATCTCACCTTCAAGGACCATAACAATGTAATAATTGCATCTGCTCGAAAAATGACAGGATGGATAATGAGAACCTTCAAAACCAGGGATGCCAAGCCCATGTTGACACTTTACAGATCGCTTGTTCTATCTAGGCTGGAATATTGCTGCACACTAACCGCACCTTTCAAGGCGGGTGAAATTGCTGACCTTGAAAATGTGCAGAGAACCTTCACCGCACGCATAAGTGCGATAAACCACCTCAACTACTGGGAACGCTTGAAGTTCCTAAACCTGTACTCTCTAGAACGCAGGCGGGAGAGATACATTATTATATACACATGGAAAATTCTCGAGGGCTTAGTACCAAACTTGCACACAAAAATCACTCTCTACGAAAGCAAAAGACTCGGCAGGCGATGTAACATCCCCCCAATGAAGAGCAGGGGTGCCACTAGCACGTTGAGGGACATCACAATAAGTGTCAGGGGCCCAAGATTGTTCAACTGCCTCCCAGCATACATCAGGGGGATTAACAACAAGCCCCTGGCTGTCTTCAAGCAGGCACTGGACAGGCACCTCAAGTAGGTACCTGATCAGCCGGGCTGTGGTTCGTATGTTGGACTGCGTGCGGCCAGCAGTAAAAGCCTGGTTGATCAGGCTCTGGTCCAACATGAGGCCTGGTCACAGACCAGGCCGCGGGGGCGTTGACCCCTGGAATTCTCTTCAGGTAGACTCCAGGCAGGTAGATAACAGTAAATCTTCTATTTTTTGTGAGAATAAAAATTCAAAATGGAAAGCAAAAGTAATGTAAGAGGGGCCTGGAGACGTGACTAATGAACAGAGATGATGTTATTTTAGTGCCAGGAATGTCTGCCTTGTTTATTCTGGACCCTATTTTGAAATTGGCATCATTTGTAATTTGTGTGAAATTGGCCAAATTGTCATTTTCTGACCACTATTTTGGGTAGTTGAAATTGGTAAATAGGCGGTTTCTTGTACTCAATCGATAGAAGAAATGGAGTTCTTGCAAAATAGCTATGATTTTAGTAGACTGGAATATTGGAATTGGCCAAAAATAGGGCTCAAAGTGGGTGAAATCGCCGATGCGTAAACATCTTCGAGACCGATAAATTCACGAGAGCATAATTCCATAAGTTTTCATTCAAATTTCAAACTTTTGGTGTCGTTATGATCGGAAAAAAAATCTCTATCATTTCATTAGAATTTTTTTTTTTCCAAAAAAATTTCGACCCTGAGAACGTGTTTCCGAGAAGGCCTGTCGACACATAAAGGGTTAAAACTCAACGACTGATATATAGCAAGAGTTGTCACAGTTGTAGATAGAAAAGATCAACACTTCTAATGAGCTTCAGCTCCACATTCATAACAGAAAGGTAGTACCTTATTGGATAGCTACTGTCAACTAAACTACTGACAATACTAAATATCTTACAAACTTGTAAGATTTACAGGAAGGCACTAATGTCTTGCCATAAGGATGTGCAACAGAACTGCTGCACACACTTACAGCAATGAAGTAATGGTTGATATCTAGCAACCAACTGTCACTGTGCAAGACAACCTTTCACTCAACACTTACATGACATGAGGATAGTACCATCCTGGATGGTTATCTACCAACCAAAACATCGAACAAGCTCTCATTGGAGTCTTGTATAACAGGAGGGTAGTACATTACCTCCCTGTATATTTGAGTGTTACCAGAAACCAGCCAAGGAGGTACTACCATCCACTCAAATTAAGTGTGAAATTAAACCTGGATTTTTTTTCACTAGCAGGATTGCAGATCTTCTCTTTCTGTCTCAAACAATTATAATGGCAAGTAAGTCTTACAAACTTATACTTACATTCAGAATACACACATACAGTAATCCGTGGGGGATGCGTACCAAGACCTAACATGGATACCCGAAACTGTAGATAGTAATTTTTTGTTGACATACATACCCATGATAAAGTTTAATTGATAAATTACACACTAAGCTATGAACTATCACTTTTTTTACTGATGGGAAGCACTTCAAGGCTTCTCTTAGGCTTTGAAGAACTTCCAACATCACTACTTTTGCACATTAGGCCATTATAGAGCAAAATTAAAGGCTATTTTTGGACCACGGTAAACCGTGGATAACTGAAACCATGGGTATCCATGGATACGGGGGTTCTACTGTACCTTTGTTTTCCTACATGTTTCTTAATAGTTCTTAATAGTTTCCTTTCCAACCTAGGAGGCCTGGTGCGAGACTAGGCCATGGAAGATAATCCTCAGAACCCCTTAACAGATGCCAACCTACTTCTTCACAAAGAAACTTTCTTTTACAAAAGTAAGATTTACTCACTTATGAGTCTTGTGTAGATCAACAACCTTCTCTTCCAGTTCAGCATTTTGATTAGGCGCAAAGGTGAATTCTGAGAGATAACTAGTGCCAACGTGTTCCTTGGCATCATAATCACCCACTTCTGCCTGCACCATATACGAACCTAAGAGGGCATGGGTGACGAACGAACAGGGCAACTTGCCCGTCAAAATGTCCTGCCGTACCTGTCGCAAAATAAAGTTAGTTATACGTGACTGGTATACAGTAACCACAAGATGAATAATTTGACACATGTACAACATCTGGATATCTTTATTTTGTCCTCCAGTGGCTTTATCAATACAAATTCAAGGACATAATGGGAAGAGGGTAATCAGTCCCTCAGCCTCCAACTCCAGGACTGAATACCTTGTCTTTTGTATATACTACATAGTTCTACAGTCTTCCCATTATATCCTTGTAATTTGTATTGATAAAACCACTGGATGGCAAAACGTCTACAAATAAAGATATCCAGAAGTTGTACATGTGTCTAATTCTTCATCAAAGGCAGGTAACCTGGCACTCGCCTGGTTTCTTGAGAATAATTATTACCATGTAACAGACACATCCAAGACTTGACTGGTGAGTTGCAGGTTAACACATTCAAGTTGCATAACGAAATGACACCCAGAACAGGAAGCAAATTTTGATACCGTCTTGTCAGCCGCACCGAGAAAGCAGACTAGCAAGAAATGGCTAGTGAGCCAATGCCTTGCTACATCTCTATTAACACAAGAGTAACTACACAGCATGTATAATCAGTTCTTTTATAAACCTTCTATATACAGTGGTACCCCGACTTTCGTACTTTATTTGTTCCAGAAGGCTGTTCGAGTGCCGTTGCCGAACAAATTTGTTCCCATAAGGAATAATGTAAATTAGATTAGTCCGTTTCAGACCCCCAAAAATACACTTACTAAAGCACTTACATAATTATTTGAGTTGGGAGCTGTACAAAACTCAGGGTACCACTGTATATAGTAAGATCCTTTATAAATGCAATTGAAAAGGTAAATCCAAAACTGAACAACAAAGTAAAGCCTTCACAGTAAACATTTTGATTTTTTTATGAACTTCTTTCAATTGTATTTACAAAAAAAAAAAAAAAAATGCACTTTATAAAAGTTAGCACTAGTTAATGATTAGGATAAAAAATGGATTGCCACAAATAAAATGTAGTCTAAAGACCTGGATAAAAACTTAATTACCCCAAGTAAAATGTAGTCTAATATACATTACATTGTATATATTGAATTGCCAGAAGTAAAATGCAGGCTAGTATACAGCATACTGTATACAGTATATTGAATTAGCACAAGTAAAATGCAGGCTAGAATACAGCATACTGTATATATTGAATTAGCACAAGTAAAATGTAATCTAGTATACAGTATACTGCATATATTTAATTATGCCTAGTATACAAGTTACCTTAAAGATCAGGATAAATATCAGAGCGTCCAAAGTGAAATAAAGTTTATTATAAAATCTTGTCCCTACACAGTGTTTCTCAGTCATGAAGGACTGTGCTGCCTCTCACCTGGAGGCAGAGTTGGTATCGAGTTATATCTTCAGCAAGTTGCGTGGGGTCCGGAGGGTAAAACTTCACCTCAAACTTGAACTCCCACGGTCCCTTGACCTGCTTGGAGATCCGCTTCTCGAGGTTGAGCCAGTTAGTTGTGTTGTTGTGGTCGATGTAGCTTAGACCAAAGTAGTCCTTCTCTAGGAGGTTGATACGATCTGCGATGCTTGTCAGCAAGTCTATACCCTTGGCCTTTTTCTATTGGGTGAAACAGTAACCACGTGAAAATTGTACACACACACAAACTCTCACACAAAACCTACCTTCCTATACAAATATGGTCTTCAGGGATTATAATTAATTATACAACATTCACAAAAGGGCTAAACCCATATGGGTTATTCAAGAAAAGCTCCTTCACTTATCTCCATAAGAAAATTTAAAATTAGACGAAGAAATGTGATCAAGGAGTGTCCAGTGTACACTTTTTTTAATACACTGGCCATCTCACACCTAGGTAGGGTGACCCAAAAATGTTAGAAACACTTTCATCACTCACTCCATCACTGTCTTGTCAGAGGGGTGTTGATACTAGTTCAAAACTGCAAATATTTCCACCCCTCCTTCAGAGTACACTCATTGTACTTCCCACCTCCAGGACTCAAGTCCAGCTAACCGGTTTCCCAGAATCTCTTCATAAATGTTACCTTGCTCAAACTCCAACAGCTCAGAATAGATGTAAGCCTCTCACTAATTTTCAGTTTTTCTACCCACACTCCAGCCTGGTGCCAGGCTTCTCTTGGCTGCCTGTTCAACTAGGCTGTTATTCCTGGCAGCCCACTGGCTCATGTATCCATCATAGTATGGATGATCTGGCACTTGGAAGAGGTCATGGTCCAGTTTCAGCTACAAACTTATGCTGTGGAGAAAATTCTCCAAGAGAGGGGAGGGGGTATCAGCCCTTTCTGCCCTTAGGGCCCGGCCCTTAGAAAAGGGCCAGACGGCGTCTGGCTTCCTGGTCAACAGTTTAATGCATAACAGATGAACGGACCCAGGAAGCCAGAGGTCACGTGATGGCTGACCCGTTGCAAGAAGTGTGAATTAATGAGTAATAGACATTTGATATAAATGGGACTCTTTGCCATAGCAGGAAAGTTAAAGAAAACTGCTGTATCAGTTTCTACACTTGACATTATAATCATAAACTATCAGTGATCGAAATATTTAGAGAACACAAACATTTGAACTGCAAATTGTTGCAGCACTTAGCAAGTGGGGAATTAAGCTTGAGGCACGATATAACAAATAAAGGGCATCACCAAAATAGTGCAACTGCAACAAGTGATGCTCGTATTTCTACAATTTTATTGTTTATCAAGTTTGGGGGTCAGAAAAGCAGAACAGATACAAAATTAGCGGTTTATGATTGATTTAAATACGTACATGGCAACTCTGTCGAGGATGGTTGTGTGGCGCTAGGAATGATCACTCAGCGGTACTTCAGCCAGACATAAGTAGGTGGAAGTACTGCTCGAATAGTGGTGCAACAATGTACCGAAGGTCTCTTAAGGTCCACAACTCAAGAGTTAGGTTGAATTAACAATTTTGATCTATACTGCTAAAAGAAAGGTGACAATAGCAATATATCAACAGATGATCATCAGCGACGTTCTACAAAAAAACAGCCGGGTGTGAATTAAGGGTCTGATACAAATACCCAGGTAAGTCTGCTTAGACATAGATGTCACCAGCTGCGCAGTTAGAAATACATATTTTGTTCTAGGCAGATTTATCATTCACCCGGTGAGACGCGGGCGATCCGCCCAAACCCCGTGAGTAAACCGCCGTTCAGTCCATTCAATGACTAACGATATGGGCATACGCTCCTTTGGGGCAATAATATATAACTCACAGATTTACTCTCTTAACAGCCCAAGGGGATGAGACCGTATGCATCAGCTATAACGACATCGGGGAAGGCTGCGAGTCGTGGATGCATCAATAAGCTAAGTAGCTTAATTACAGTCCATATCTTAGGATGTCCATTCCCTAACATATGCACTTATTCAAGCAATGTTTCAAAATATCCATCACACTATTTCAGAGTTTTGGATTTTTTCCAAAGTTTCTACAAATCTGTTGATGTTCTAGTAGTTTCAACAAGTATCCTCTTCCTACCCTAAATCCATAAGGACTGTTGTCCAGGTCATGTTTTTCCAAAGAAAATTGTAATTTGACATTTTGCCACCAAGAGATTTTTGTGCTATTGATTTTTTTTTTTTTTTTGACAACTATACTGCAGCCTTTGTGCTGAGAAGCAATGTCTTCATTTTAGGGTCTCTTGGTTTCATCCTTCACCTATATTAAACTATAAACTAAATACAGTGGAACCTCGATGTTCAAACGTACTGGACCTCGAACAAACCGCAGTCTGAACAATTTTATTCAGAAAAAATCGACCTGGTATTTGAACGTTTTTTTGGAATTGAGTGTGCTGACTTATTTAAAATTCAGTTGTAAAAAACTTTACAGGAAAGCCATGTTTCAAAAGTGCTTTGAAGTGACCTCTGACACTGACCTGACTCTCAGAAACTTTTGGAAGAATCAGTTCAACATCCTCCAGTGCGTGAAAATGATAATTAAAGCCTGGGGGAATACTGTTTAATACATCGAACTTTCCCCAGTTCCAACACCACCTAGGAACCAATTAAGTTCAAACACCAGGGCTCCTCTGTACTGAAGTTGGCACACCACAATCCTACCTCTCATCCTTTAACCTTAAACATGAATATGAATTAAAAGAAGGCAATTGCATTCCAATTTTTTTCCTTCCTGCCTGTCTACTCTTATACACTCCCATTAAAATTCCTTTTTCTCAGTCCGTCCCTCTACTCTTATATATTCCCTGCTGCTCCTCACCTCCTCCTACTCTTATACACTCCATATACAGTGGACCCCCGAGTAACGAGCAAAATTCATTCCAGAAGCCTGCTCAAGTGCCATTACGGAACGAATTTACTCCCTTAAGAAATAATGTCAAGTAGGTTAGTCCATTTCAGACCCCCAAAAATACACTTACAAAAGCACTTACAATATTATACTTACATAATTGTACGATTTCCGGGGTGCTCATTACTCGGGGGTCCACTGTACCTATCTTCCTTCCTGCCGCACTCCTCTAACACATCTTGCCAAAATTTGAAGTGCTGTACTTTCTTCCAATACAATCCCTATTTAACCTCTCCTTGTATCACCAATCCATTCAACCAGGCATCATCTATCTATAAATCATCCATCCATTCATTCTATATGTCCTCTCTCTCAACCCCCCCCACACATTCCCTCCCTCATCCCCACACATTCCCTCCCTCATCCCCCACACATTCCCTCCCTCACCCCCACACATTCCTCCCTCACCCCCCACACATTCCCTCCCTCCTCACCCCACACATTCCTTCCCTCACCCCCACATTCCTTCCCCTCACCCCCACATTCCCTCCCTTACCCCCACACATTCCGTTCCCTCACCCCCCCACACACACATCGACCAGATAACTGCTGCAGCATATAGGCGCCTGGCAAACCTGAGAATAGCCTTCCGATACCTCAGTAAGGAATCGTTCAACTACACCAACTACATCAGGTCCATACTGGAGTATGCAGCACCAGTTTGGAACCCACACCTGGTCAAGCACGTCAAGAAATTAGATAAAGAGCAAAGGTTTGCAACAAGGCTAGTCCCAGAGCTAAGGGGAATGTCCTACAAAGAAAGGTTAAGGGAAATTGGCCTGACGACACTGGAGGACAGGAGGGTTAGGGGAGAAATGATAATAACATACAAAATACTGCGAGGAATTGACAAGGTGGACAGAGACAGGATGTTCCAGAGATGTGACACAGAAACAAGGGGTCACAATTGGAAGTTGAAGACTCAGACGAGTCAAAGAGATGTTAGGAAGTATTTCTTTAGTCAGAGTTGATAGGAAGTGGAATAGTCTGGCAAATGATGTAGTAGAGGCAGGAACTACACAATTTTAGACGAGGTAAAGTTCATGGAGCAGGAAGAGAGGACCTAATAGCGATCAGCGAAGAGGCGGGGGCCAGGAGCTGAGTCTCGACCCCTGCAACCACAAATAGGCGAGTACAAATAGGCGAGTACACACACACACACACTCACTCTCCCTCCCCTACTTACACACACATCCCTCCCCCACCTCCATTCACACTGATATGGCTTCACCACAACCACCAGCATAATGAAGCTCTAGTCACTACTGCTGCCACAAAACGACCCCAACGGAAGCCTCTGATGTCAGTATTAACAACATCTGCCAGTGTTGCCACAGCTGGCAAAAGCAGCACACACAATATGACACTGATGACAGGAAAGACGTAGAAAATACCGAGAGTAATTGACAAGGTGGATAGGGACAGGATGTTTCAGAGATGTGATACAGCAACAAGGGGACAACTGGAAATTGAAAACACAGATGAGTTACAGGGATGTTAAGAAGTATTTCTTCAGTCACAGAGTTGTCAGGAAGTGGAACAATGTGGAGAGTGATGTAGTGGAGGCAGGATCCATATACAGCTTTAAGAGGTATGATAAAGCTCATGGAGCAGGGAGAGAGAGGACCTAGTAGTGATCAGCAAAGAGGCAGGGCCAGGAGCTGTGACTCGATCACTGCAACCACAAATAGGCAAGTACTGAGCAGCACAGTGCCAATATTCTCCATGGTGGAACAGCTGCTGCTGCTGCTGGAGGCTGGAGTAGAGCACTTTCCTCTAGGAATTTTTTTATTTCAAATTAGAAATCTGTTCAAGTGTACCAAAAAGTACAGCATTCTCCAATTAATTTTTGAGAAGAGTGCAAATAGGAAGTGTGTTTGTCTGGCATTCAACAGACAGAGGATAAAGTCTCCACCATGTCTTATGCTGAATGAACCAAGTGGGTTTAGCGCTTAACATGAATTATTACTATCCAATTAATTTTATTGTACCTCAACAGCCACATTCAGATGTACGACCAGGAGCTGAGTCTCAACACTTTATAAAGACAACAGAGCAAGCACTCACTTCCACTGCCACCTCACACTCGGTGCCGTCGAGGAGCTTGATCCGGGCAAGGACCATCTTGCCCCTGGGAGCCTTGGACGGGGACTTGCTGGGGGACTCTGGGGCCTTTGTCTCCGCCCCGACGCCATTCTCCCCCTTCCCCCCCTTCTCCTCCGGCATGGCTGATGGTGCCTGAAAACAAAACACCTTCCTCATTAATGGATTCTAAGACTGTTTTTTACACATTAAACACATAGAATTATTACTAAACATAAAAAGAAGATAAACTAGTATAGTTTTCTTCTTTTTCAGGTCACCCCCCCCCTGGTGGGAGACAGTCAGTATGCTGAAAAAATGCAAGTACAATGCAGCATCTCCTCAATGACGGAGTTCCGTTCCTAAGACCGTGTCGGTAAACGAATTTATTGCTAAGCAAGGACCATAGTATAATGGTAGTGGGTTTGTGTCAACCATCTTTGATATTGTCACCTTTGTACCATTTATAACATAATTAGTATATTTTTAAATGTTTATACAGTACTGTAGCTCTCCCAGTTATGTCCGAAGCCGAGCCATTGAAACTAAAACAAGTCTTATGAGCCGATTCTTATAAGCCGAGAAATACGGTAAATAAATAACTACTGTCACTGAACAAGTAAACAAATAATTACTATAACTAAATACAAGTTTTGAAAAGTAAAAACAAAATGTATACAAGTTATGGACTTGTCACCTTTATGTTGGGTAATTATCTTAAGTTTCATGTCCAATGTAATTGCTGCCGCACTATCATGAAGTTGAAATATAATACATAAGTCGAACCATCATAAGTCTAGGAGCACCTGAATAGTTTAAGGACACACAAGGGCTATGCTGAGTTTAAGCATGCAATCTAGTGTAAATAGCAGCAGAGCTAAATGCTATAACCATATTAAATGTCTTGCAATAAATGAAACATTTATTTTTTCTAACGAATCTCGGGAAAAATCTACAAAAAACATCCTTATGCTGCAGTCTTTAAATTTCTTGAATCTGCCTCAGCACTTAGACCTTCTTCAGAGGCAGCAACATAAAAATACTCAACAATGCAACAACTTGTCAGAATCAATTTCTTCAAATGGCATCGCAAAAAATCTTAGTCTAAAAAAACGGCCCCTTGGGTCAAAACTACGCTAGTTTAGCAACACAAGCTGAAAACCTAAAATTCCAGGAGGATGGTAATGCCTCTTAAAAATATAAAGCACTACTGTGGTTGCCAACCTAATAACATAGTACTGTTTCATCTCTGCTCAAAAAGGCAGAAGTACGATGGAAAAAATTACTTGAGAAATCGCAATTCTCAAAAGCCTTTTTTTTCAAGAGTGCTACTTCGAGCTATGTACTGAGAACTGCTGTTAAGTACAGTACTACTTACGAAGCTATGCCCAAGATAGGCCAATTTATCTTTCAGCATAAACATGACTGTTTACTCGAGACGACAAAAAATAGGCCCAGCAGTCGCTCAGTTCCGTCTCTCTTGCTTCAGAGAGTCAATTTCACTCTGGTCCTCTCTTGATTGGCTTGACCTTAATGCCAAGTGAATGGCAAAGCGCCCAAGGGTGGCGTGTAGGGAACGGGCTTGGTGTTGCACGGCAGCACTCCTAGGTCCTGTACCATGTGTTGTGTTGCATGCAGTGTTACTGCAGTCTTCCTCTAGGGTTTTCACTAAATACTTTCTTCAATGCTTGTCCTGTCTGGCAAATGAAGAAAGGTGACCATGGAGAAAAGCAATAAACCAGGTATAAAATGTGGAAAAAAAAAATTGCATTTAATAGTAAGAAGGAAAATTAGAAGAGGAAGATAGATGTAGAGAGGGATAAAAGAGGTGAAAAGAACAAGAACCAGAAGAAAATTGAAGAAAAAAATTAAAGAGAAAAAAAAAAATCACAAATGAAGAGTGCTGGCACCCCTGATCGACTTAAAGACAAAATTGGGTTAATGGTCTTACTTGTGCATGTTGCAAAGTCAAAGTCAGATTAAAGCTGTTACTTCAGTAATATAAAGAACAAAATAGACAAAAACAAGTGTTACAACAATATCAAAATTGTTAGACATGATTGGATAAACTCTGAATTCACTTCGTTTGCAGCAAAAAATGCACTTATCCAGTGGTACCCAGAGTTTCGGCCTTAATTCGTTCCAGAATGCTGTTCGAGTGCCGGTACCAAACGAATCTGTTCCCATAAGGAATAATGTAAATTAGATTAGTCCATTTCAGACCCCCAAAAATACACTTACAAAAGCACTTACAAAAATACACTTACATAATAGGTCGAATTGGGAGCAGTTCGAAACTCAGGGTACCACCATGTGAAAACTTGTACACACACAGTATAGTTTTTCCCCTTTGTTTCATACCTGATAACTTACAATTGAGGCCTCCTGTCCTCCATGTGCTTGAACTAACCTCTCACTGGTTCAAAAATATGTTTTGTCATAACTTTTTTCAGTAGAAATGTTTATGCGCAAACATTAATTCTCAAAATATTGCCATCCAGCATCCTCTTCCTCTTCTATTTCCCCTAGAAAGCCCTACCAAACTGGCAGAATTACTGACTGTTACGTAAATGGGCACAGATGCAATACGACTTTTGTTTCTGCAGTATACAAAGTATAGTTTACAAGTAATAAAATATTTCTAAGTACAATCGCTCGATTGCTAGCGCACTCAAGCTCACACATTGAGGTTTGGGGATCTATTCCCGGTACGGCTGGTAAACATTAGGACGTGTTTCCATAAGACACCTGCTGTCACTGTTCACCTAGCAGTAAAATAGGTACCTGGGTGTTAGTGGACTGGTGTACGTGGCATCCTGGGACAAAACTGACCTAATCTGAAGGAAATGCTCAGCATAACCAGGGGCTTTCTATATAGTAGTATGTCACTGATGTCAGGTAGGCCTGTATACCTTGTACATGTACTTGTAGAAATAAAGTTATATTATTATTACTAGCATGTGGTGCACTTTGGGCAGACATTTTGCTGGGGGCAATGTTTCGCTCTCCAGGAGCATCTCTGTGTCCATTTACTTACCAAACTTTGTTCTTGTTAGGTGTTTTGTATTTCCAGAATTTTGATGCAGTTCTCTCAACTACTTCTGTTTGGTCTGGTACAGACACCATATTACAGCTACAAATTTTTGCTGTGCCACATACCTGTGACTGTTCTTGAGAGTTTTCCTATTCTTTCAGCCCGACCCTGAGCCAGGCTTGTCTGATGTGTACCTGTTCAACTAGTCACAGGTAGGGGAGTGTCAGCATCTGTGGTGTGAGATTCTTCCTGTTACCCAAAGGATATTAATTTAAGAATGATCAATAAGTGTATGAGGTTTGCTTGTTCTTATACCTTTGACGAGTTTCAAGTTCCACTACTCTTGGAGCCCGGCTCCATACTAGTGATGTATCGGATATTCGCATCCGCATCTGCGGAACATCCGCACAATTTCTTACATCCGTATCCACATCCGCATTTCACAGCAAACAGATATCCGCATATACATCCGCATCAACATCCGCGGAACATCCACACAATTTCTTACATCCGCATCCGAAATCCCCGGAACATCCGCACAATTTCTTACATCCGCATTCGCATCCGTAAAATGAGTAAGACATCCGTATACACATCCGCATATCGGATATCTAAATTTTTCACATCCGATACATCCCTACTCCATACAGTTATCACCCCATTCAGTTACCACACCCCGTCTGCGCGAGTCATAATTTCACTGCAATCATTTATATGTAATTATCTCTGGCAGATATTCACATAAATGAAGAACACCAGCAGAGCCAGCAATGACCATTGAGGTACTCCACTTGTGATGGCACCCTCATGACAGCTTCTCTCACTGTTTTATTATAATAATAATAATCTTTATCTCTACAAGTATATGTACAACTTATACAATACTATATTGAAAGCTCCTTGTTATGCAAAGCATTTCCTGCAAATTACGTCAATTTTGTCACAGGCTGCCACCCCACACCAGTTCACTAACACCCAGGTACCTATTTACTGAGAGGTGAACAGGGACAGCAGGTGTCTTAAGGAAACTTGTGTCCTAATGTTACCACCCGTACCGGGGATTGAACCACGGACCTCGTGCTGCATTTTGTAACTTCCAAAGTACAGCAGTCTACTGTAAGGAGTTCCATCAATATTTTATTAGAGAACTTATATATACATCAGCCCATTTTTGTTTTGAAGACCAATCTCAGACCAGGCCTCCTGTTTCAGGCTGTTGGTGCTAGCAGCACGAAGTACAACATAGGTGCCACAACCTGGCTGGTCACAAACATATTCAACTTCTATGTTTACACATGTGATAGTCCTGTCCTCACTCCCAAGCACAAACTGATTGCATTAGAAGTACCAATCAAATGACTGTGTTGACAGATGTTGAGATCTGAATAAACAGTACCATACTATATTCACGAATAATGGTACATTAATTATAGGTAAGGTACAGGTCTTTCCTGGGGCTCACAATGTCAGTGAGGACATATGGGAGGGCCCTGCATATATACCACCTTTTCGGTGTTCTACATTTTCATTGGCTTCAAATTGAGCCATTGTTCATTATGTTCCACCCACTGGCGATAGTCACCAGTGGGTGGAACATAATGAACAATGGCTCAATTGAAAGCCAATGAAAACGTGGAACACCGAAAATAGGAACTGTATATGAGGGGCCCTCCTGTATACTGACAACAACATCAGAGGTTATAACTTGGTGCACCAATTCTTAGTACACCAGTGCTAGTTGTCCAGTGCTAGTTGCACCAATGCTAGTTGCACCAATGCTTGCTACACTACTACACAGTATTAGGTAGGTTAGTTCTGCAACACTTAATATGCACACATCAAACAGTCTTGAACAGAGACCCCAAGAAAAGCTTGGAAGGTTAATCACTATGCACCAACTCACTGTACAACACCCCATCCTGGACCCAACTCGCTTCCAGGTCGGCGCAATCCAAAAGCTGTTGAAGGAGGAACTGTTTAGTAATGATGTAAACACCACTAAACTATCTTAAAAAAAAAAAATCTACCCATTTGCGTAAATAATTACCTAATGACTATTGCCAAATGAATTAATTCAATGGGGGAAGAATACACAGCCAGGAATGCCATGGTTTAACCCTTCTTATATGATATAGTTTTCTGGGTCCCGTAGTAGCCTCGGGGCCCCAAAACCCAACCTATCATCAATCTACTACCTACCTTTATACAGTGGACCCTCGGTTAACGGTTGCTTTTTACGGTCAATATTTTTTTCGGTTAGCGATATTTACTCGGTTAGCAATACGTACAAGACCTGTCTGTCCGCTCTGCGCTTGCACGCCACCTCCCAGGACGCCAGTCAAGCATTGTTTAC
>WNWK01003694.1:87500-159230 GCA_009830355.1 Cherax destructor
AGTATTCACAGTGGAGGAAGGAAGGCAGCTGGGTAGACAGGACGGGGTGCGTCACCAACAAGGGATGTATCAAGTGCTAGAGGGCATACACACAACTGAGGAGGAGGTGAAGCAGTTACTCAGTGACCTTGATACCTCAAAGGCGATGGGTCCGGACAATATCTCCCCATGGGTTCTTCGGGAAGGAGCTGAGGTACTGAGTGTGCCACTTACCATAATACTCAACACATCCCTTGAAAATGGGCAGATACCCGAGGTATGGAAGAAAGCCAACGTAGGCCCCATCTTTAAAAAAGGAGACAGAAAAGAGGCACTAAACTATAGACCGGTGTCACTTACATGTATAGTGTGCAAAGTCCTGGAGAAAATCATCAGGAAAAGAATGGTGGAACACTTTGAGCTGAACAGGATAATAAACAACAGACAGCACGGATTCCGGGAAGGCAAATCCTGTGTAACAAACCTCCTAGAGTTCTATGATAAAGTAACAGAGGTAAGGCAGGAGAGAGAAGGGTGGGTTGATTGCATTTTCCTGGACTGCAGGAAGGCCTTCGACACAGTTCCTCACATGAGATTAGTAAAGAAGTTGGAAGAACAAGCAGGTATAACAGGAAGGGCACTGGAATGGATCAGGGAATACCTCAAAGGGAGGCAACAACGGGTCATGGTGCGTGGTGAGGTATCACAGTGGGCGCCTGTGATGAGCGGCGTACCGCAGGGGTCAGTCCTAGGACCAGTGTTATTCCTGGTATATGTAAATGACATGACGGACGGGATAGACTCTGAAGTGTCTCTATTCGCGGATGATGTGAAAATAATGAGGAGAATCACATCGGAAGAGGACCAGGCAGGGCTGCAAACAGACCTGGACAAGCTCGACATCTGGTCTAGCAATTGGCTTCTCGAATTCAATCCCTCTAAATGCAAAGTCATGAGGATCGGAGAAGGGCAAAGAAGACCGCTGACAGAGTACAAGCTAGGCGGACAAAGGCTACAAACCTCGGCAAAGGAGAAAGACCTTGGAGTGAGTATAACGCCAAGCACGTCTCCGGAGGCACACATCAACCAGATAACTGCGGCAGCATATGGGCGACTGGCAAACCTAAGATTAGCGTTCCGTTACCTTAACAAGGAATCTTTCAAGACACTGTATACCGTGTACGTCAGGCCCATACTAGAATATGCAGCACCAGTCTGGAACCCACACCTGGTCAAGCACGTAAAGAAACTAGAGAAAGTGCAAAGGTTTGCGACAAGGTTAGTTCCACAACTCAGGGGTCTGTCTTATGAAGAAAGATTGAGGGAAATAGGACTAACAACACTGGAGGAAAGAAGGGTCAGAGGAGACATAACGACATACAAAATACTGCGGGGAATTGACAAGGTAGACAGTGACAGGATGTTTCAGAGAGGGAACACAGAAACAAGGGGACACAACTGGAAGCTGAAGACTCAGACGAGTCAAAGGGATGTCAGGAAGCATTTCTTCAGCCACAGAGTAGTCAGGAAGTGGAATAGTCTAGAGAAAGATATAGTGGAGGCAGGAACCATACATAGTTTTAAGACAAGGTATGATAAAGCTCATGGAGCAGGGAGAGCAGAGACCCAGTAGCAGACAGCAAAGAGGCGGGGCCAGGAGCTGAGTATCGACCCCTGCAACCACAATTAGGTGAGTACAATTAGGTGAGTACACACACAGTCTCACACACACACACACACACACACACAATCTCACACACACAATCTCACACACACACACAGTCACACACAGTCTCACACACACAGTCACACAGTCTCTCACACACAGTCACACAGTCACACACACACACACAGTCTCACACACACACACAGTCCCCCACACACACACACTCTCACCCACACACACACACTCTCACCCACACACACACACTCTCACCCACACACACACAGTCCCACACACACACACACACACACAGTCTCTCACACACACACACACAGTCTCTCACACACACACACACAGTCTCTCACACACACACAGTCTAGAGCAACCCACAATTCTTGCAGGGGTAAAAAAAAAAAATAAGGAAAATAAAAGCAAGTATTTGACAAGTGTTGGGCGTGGCACCACTGAGTGTCATTGTCTTCCATAGCTTTGTTCCACCCTCCCAGACAATACTTCCTCCACTCTTGTTCCACCCTCCCAGACAATACTTCCTCCACTCTTGTTCCACCCTCCCAGACAATACTTCCTCCACTCTTGTTCCACCCTCCCAGACAATACTTCCTCCACTCTTGTTCCACCCTCCCAGACAATACTTCCTCCACTCTTGTTCCACCCTCCCAGACAATACTTCCTCCACTCTTGTTCCACCCTCCCAGACAATACTTCCTCCACTCTTGTTCCACCCTCCTATCGCGTGGGTCTTGGGAGAGATATATAGGAGGTCAAAGATACTCCTTGTTGGATGGTTACGGTATATTTACAGTAAGTGAAGGAGAGTCCAGCCACCCGTCTGTCTCGCCTGTAGGTCTAACGTTAGTGAGGGAGAGTGCCTATGAGAGGCTGTGCACATGCGCTGAGCCTCTGACGTCAGCGGGTACCGTGACGTCACACGCAAAGGGACCAGCTGTATAAATGGAAAGATACACTACACAAGTGTATATATGATACTGACACGACAGCTCGGCCATGTTATCGTATGACGTCTTGGCATACTATACAACTCTATAGACTGAACAGACAGGTGGTACTGGATGAATCTATACAATAGCAAACACATTATAACTTTGAACTGATCAAGATTAATCTTACTCTCGCACTTCTTGAGTTAATTGTACTTAAGAGAAATTTAATGGATCTAGATATAACGGATTACATATAAATTACAATTTGCAAATTTGATCGATCAATCGATATGTATTCATGTACTCTTCAGCTTCTGAGGAAGAATAAATATTTACAGGGAAGAAGTTTTAACAGGAAAGATAAACTCGGCTAACACGGGTTATACTGTTAAAACTCCGAACTCAGAGAGAACTTGAACACACAACAATCTTGCTAGATACTGGAAATCTAATAACAAAACACACAGTCAATAATTCGGTTCTAAACTGGATTTTCTAATTTTCTATCTTTAGCTCACAACTTATGATCACTTTCCTACTGGAGGAATGAACAACTCGGTTTTGATTAACTTATAATCACTTTCCTACTGGAGGAATAAACAGGCTCGGTGGAGTGGATGGATCCTCCCCGGTTGAAATAGTTAGCTCAATGACACAAAGTATGAGCAAAGGAGAACGGTTCTCACTATCTCTTACTGCAGGTAAGAATTACTCGACACACGACACTTTACTCTGCAAAGGCTTACTGTCAACTGGAAGGAACACTATCTGGAACACGAGGGACAACAACTGGCACTCTAGTGAGTACACTAGCAACAGAAACGGCTTTCTGCAATTGCTTTTGCATCAGCGAGAGATGCTATAACTAATTCAAATAGTCTTTCTTCAACAAAGCGTCCCCTGGAGAGGAACTACTACTTGAACTAGCAACATTGCAAGGATAGACTCAGTACTCAAGGCGGTCCGGGATACCTCCGGTACCCTAGGCATCTGAACGCTATCTTGCATGCAAGATATTGTAGGGGCTGAATTCCAGACAGGAGTGACAGTAATACTAGTGCCTTGATCGCTCGGCTACGTTAATAAGTGAAACACATACTTTCTACAAGAACTAATCTGAACTTCACATTCCGCATCACTCTGGCAATTCTCTGATACAAGCTGGAAGAACAAACACATTGTTCAAAGGCTAGAGACTGTCTTTCAGTCATTAAGGGACTATGAGGGCTGTTTACTGACTCTTTATCATTATGGCGCTGAATGGCAATACACACAGTATTATCGCACATGGTTACTAGAACTTCAATTCCTCGACTGGCAGCAAACACATTACTACTTAACTTTACTTGAGACATGACTGAGCCAATAAACGAGAATCGAATTGAAGCAAAATTTACACAAGTATATGGCACAATATAGCTTAACTGATAGTAATTATTAACTAATCTGCATGAGTAACACGGATAATAGCACAATAACACTAAAGAAAAGATAACTCACTGGAAATTGACTTGGCAAGAAAATTCAACACACTAAGATAAAACAATCTAGCTTTAACTTGAACAGCAAAATGAGTTTTCTTTTCTTTAAATATCAACAAAATTGCAACACAATAAAAGAATTAAATGCACAATTAATTAAAAGAATTCAATAATGGTTATGGCACTAGCAACAATCTGATAAAACAAATCGATAGAATTGTTCACTGGCAAAAATTAAAGTAACTTTACTGCTTGTATCACTAGAAGTTCACTGGAATAATTACTTATTACTCTTAGGAAATGACAAGTTACTAGAGCAATTAAACACAACAAAATTGATAAAACAAGGTGAATACTGGCCAATTTACTTTACACAAAATCAATTTCAGGAATGACTGATTGAAAAAAATTCACACTGGGGTAAATTATTTTCACACAACACAAAGATATTAGAAATAAAATAGTTTGAACACTCTTACTCTTAATTGCAAGCAAAGCAAGGTAACTCAATGAAACAGTTACTGAACAATTTACTAAAAACACTGACTTTAGACAAACTAAGAGTGAATTTGTTCAACAACACATGAAAACAAATGAAAAATTAATGACAATAAAATGGTATTAACACTTACATTAGCTGAAGATACTCATCAAAGGCACAGAACAGTTAACTTACTGTGTTCCACCCTCCCAGACAATACTTCCTCCACTCTTGTTCCAGTACTCTCTCCCTCCTGCTGCTCCACCACCACACTTATATATATTTTTTAACACGTCGGTTGTTTCCCACCGAGGCAGAGTGACCAAAAAAAAATTTCATCATCATTCAACACTTTCACCATCATTCACACACAATCAGTCTTTGTAGAGGCGCTTAGATATGACAGTTTAGATGTTCCTCCAAACTACGAATATCCCAAACCCGTCCTTTAAAGTGCAGCAATTGTACTTTCCATTTCCAGGATTCATGTAGGTACGTAGAAATATAATAAATAATAATAACCTAATCCCACATTGTGTTCTACGGCTCTTAAGAGTTTAATGCTTCTATTCAAAGAATGGAACTCCTTTCAAAACCTAACACTAAATTGAATGGGAATCAACCAAAGTTCTACGGGACTTGAGGCTCTGACGTTGTTGAACTTGGTAGCTGTGAGGCCTGTTCTTGGAGGGAGCAGGAACTTGGTAGCTGGGAGGTCTGGTCTTGGAGGGAGCAGGAACTTGGTAGCTGGGAGGTCTGGTCTTGGAGGGAGCATCAACTTGGTAGCTGGGAGGCCTGGTCTTGGAGGGAGCAGGAACTTGGTAGCTGGGAGGTCTGGTCTTGGAGGGAGCATCAACTTGGTAGCTGGGAGGCCTGGTCTTGGAGGGAGCATCAACTTGGTAGCTGGGAGGCCTGGTCTTGGAGGGAGCATCAACTTGGTAGCTGGGAGGCCTGGTCTTGGAGGGAGCATCAACTTGGTAGCTGGGAGGCCTGGTCTTGGAGGGAGCAGCAACTTGGTAGCTGGGATGTCTGGTCTTGGAGGGAGCATCAACTTGGTAGCTGGGAGGCCTGGTCTTGGAGGGAGCAGGAACTTGGTAACTGGGAGGCCTGGTCTTGGAGGGAGCAGGAACTTGGTAGCTGGGAGGCCTGGTCTTGGAGGGAGCATCAACTTGGTAGCTGGGAGGCCTGGTCTTGGAGGGAGCAGGAACTTGGTAGCTGGGAGGCCTGGTCTTGGAGGGAGCAGCAACTTGGTAGCTGGGAGGTCTGGTCTTGGAGGGAGCATCAACTTGGTAGCTGGTAGGCCTGGTCTTGGAGGGAGCAGCAACTTGGTAGCTGGGAGGCCTGGTCTTGGAGGGAGCAGGACCTTGGTAGCTGGGAGGCCTGGTCTTGGAGGGAGCAGGAACTTGGTAGCTGGTAGGCCTGGTCTTGGAGGATGCAGGACCTTGGTAGCTGGGAGGCCTGGTCTTGGAGGGAGCAGGAACTTGGTAGCTGGGAGGCCTGGTCTTAGAGGGAGCAGCAACTTGGTAGCTGGGAGGCCTGGTCTTGGAGGGAGCATAAACTTGGTAGCTGGGAGGCCTGGTCTTGGAGGGAGCAGGAACTTGGTAGCTGGGAAGCCTGGTCTTGGAGGGAGCAGGAACTTGGTAGCTGGGAGGCCTGGTCTTGGAGGGAGCAGGAACTTGGTAGCTGGGAGGCCTGGTCTTGGAGGGAGCAGGAACTTGGTAGCTGGGAGGTCTGGTCTTGGAGGGAGCATCAACTTGGTAGCTGGGAGGCCTGGTCTTGGAGGGAGCAGGAACTTGGTAGCTGGGAGGCCTCGTCTTGGAGGAAGCAGGAACTTGGTAGCTGGGAGGTCTGGTCTTGGAGGGAGCAGCAACTTGGTAGCTGGGAGGTCTGGTCTTGGAGGGAGCAGCAACTTGGTAGCTGGGAGACAGACAGAGAGAGAGAGAGAGAGAGAGAGAGAGAGAGACAGAGAGAGAGAGAGAGAGAGACAGAGAGAGAGACAGAGAGAGAGACAGAGAGAGAGAGAGAGAGAGAGAGAGAGAGAGAGAGAGAGAGAAGAGAGAGAGAGACAGAGAGAGAGAGACAGAGAGAGAGAGACAGAGAGAGACAGAGAGAGACGAGAAGAGAGAGAGAGACAGAGAGAGAGACAGAGAGCAGACAGAGACAGAGAGACAGACAGAGACAGCAGAGACAGAGAGAGACAGAGAGAGACAGAGAGAGACAGAGACAGAGAGACAGAGACAGAGACAGAGAGACAGAGAGACAGAGAGAGAGACAGAGAGACAGAGAGAGAGAGAGAGAGACAGAGAGAGAGACAGAGAGAGAGAGACAGAGACAGAGACAGAGAGAGAGAGAGAGAGAGAGAGAGAGATTTTTTTCTAGAATATTTACGTGAGAATTGATCCCCAGATGCCTGTGGCATCTGGTTGAAGTAATGTGTGAATGCAATCATACACACATACATATATTTATCCACACATTGGTACCTGTCAAACACCAATACTAGTAACCCCTCATTTCTCATTATCCGTGTTTCGTCTGTCGCCAGTCTCCACATTCCACTATCTATTGCACAATATACACTTTGTCTCACCCGTACGGGTCACAGTTTTTGACGAACTGTACTCTATAATTTTATTTCCCTTCACGAACCAGTAAACACTTTGGGCCATTATTATTACGATATATTAAAAATACTGTACTCATTTATTATACTTACTTAATGTACTATTACTATTATTTGATAAAGTGTTCAACTATTACTGGTCATAAATCTATTACTCGCTATTGGTTGGCACTACCTCTCACCATCTATCTAGCCCTTGCAAAGCAGTGCCACCTCTTGCCCCACTCGACGCTGAGGCCAGCCCGCTCACTCGTGGATTTAATGACCACGCCGAGCCAGCGCTGGATAAACCGGGTTAAAGGCGCGAATGTTAACGAGGTGTGCGTGCCTGGGGGCACACTGAGTAGAATAGCCACAGCCTCATTAAGAGGGAGGTTACCGCAGTCATGACTTGGTACACCGCTATCCACCCGACTTTCTTGATCCCATGCGCTCCTCTATACTGTATTTATGATGCTTGAAGGCATGCTTACCTCTAACTTCTCTCTAATTGATAATCACTCTCCCTTATTTCTGATCGTCTTATTTTCAGGATTTTAATTAAGTTTATTTGGGTATTGGTACAAATGTACAATTACCATTAATGAAGAGCTTGGGCAAAGCGATCACAAATCACTTAGTTTTAATATATCATGGAATTACCCAGGTAACTGCAATCAAGTCTCTGTTCCAGACTTTCGTGTAGTTGACTTCATGGGGCTGAGAAATTACCTAGGTGGGCTAAATTGGGATGACCTGACTATGGGTCAGGTAGGTGGTTTTGGTTATCAATATGACGTTTTCCAGAGCGTAGTTCTAGCTGCCCAGACAACTTTTGTTCCAAGTAGGGAAATTAGATCTAACAAAAATGATCCTAAATGGATGAACAATAGATTAAAACATCTCATTGGTCAAAAGAGAGGCATATATAGGCGTATCAAAAGAGGGGATGGACAGATAAGAAATCAATATTATCAATTAAAGAGAGAAATAAAAAAAAGGAATAAGAAAAGCAAAAAGGGATTATGAGGCTAAGGTCGCAAGGGATTCGAAGACTAACCCAAAAGGGTTCTTTCAGGTATACAGAAGAAAGATTAGGGACAAGATAGGCCCACTTAAGAGTAACTCAGGACAGATCACGGACAGTGATAAGGATGTGTGAAATTTTCAATACTTACTTCCTCTCAGTTTTTACTCAGGAAGATACTAGCGGAATTCCAGAAATAATAAATTATGTAGAACTGGAAGATAATAGACTATGCTCGATTGGGGTAACTAGTGACATGGTCCTCAGACAAATAGAGAAATTAAAACCTAACAAATCCCCAGGCCCTGATGAACTGTTTGCAAGAGTTTTAAAGGAATGTAAAGAGGAACTTAGCAAACCTTTGGCAAATCTTTTCAATATATCACTACAAACTGGCATAGTGCCAGACAAGTGGAAAAGGGCAAATGTAATACCTATTTACAAGGCAGGTGACAGGTCGTAGATGAATGGTTCAGAGAACCGACAAGTTGTTAAATTAGACACATATGCAACACTTGGGTATCTTTATTGTGGAAACGTTTCGCCACACAGTGGCTTCATCAGTCCAATACAAAGAAGAAAGTAGTATTGGACTGATGAAGCCACTGTGTGGCGAAAGTTTCCAAATAAAGATACCCAAGTGTTGCATGTGTCTAATTTAACAACTTGTCGGTTCTCTGAACCATTCATCTACATCCTGTCTGACACAGCAACTTCTTGGGATCTTGATACAAAGGGATTCTTCAACATTTGTCCAAACCTTTGGACAAGGACTTACTTCGACTAGTGGATGATACCACTATGACCCCGCCTCCTCCTGCTTCATCTCACCTGTCTACAGTATATAAGCAACTTCTATTTGCCTTATATTGTATTTACTTCAAGATTGATGGACTGAACACATCGACTCCAGGCCGAGGGACTGATTACCTCAAACTCCTCCTTTTATTACTACTTTCCTCTTTGTATTGGACTGATGAAGCCACTGTGTGGCGAAACGTTTCCACAATAAAGATACCCAAGTGTTGCATATGTGTCTAATTTAACAACAGGTGACAGGTCCTTAGCTTCGAACTATAGACCAATAAGCCTTACCTCCATAGTTGGTAAATTTATGGAATCAATAATTGCCGAGGCAATTCGTAGCCATCTTGAAAAGCGTAAATTGATTAATGAATCTCAACACGGTTTTAATAAGGGGCGTTCCTGTCTTAAGAATTTACTAACTTTTTTCACTAAGGTGTTTGAGGAGGTAGATCATGGTAATGAATATGATATTGTGTATATGGACTTCAGTAAGACTTTCGATAAAGTTCCACATCAGAGGCTACTGAGGAAACTTAAGGCACACGGAATAGGAGAAATTTTTTCCTGGGTAGAGGCATGGTTGACTAATAGGCGGCAGAGTGTTTGCATAAATGGAGAGAAATCAGAATGGGGGCGCGACTCAAGCGGTGTTCCACAGGGGTCAGTTTTGGGCCCCCTGTTGTTTACAATTTACATAAACGACATAGATGAGGGAGTAAATAGTAACATAAGTAAATTTGCTGATGACACCAAAATAGGCCGTCCAATTCATTCTAATGAGGACATTAGAGCACTCCAGGATGATTTGAATAGACTGATGCAGTGGTCGGAGAAGTGGCAGATGCAGTTTAATGTAAACAAATGCAAAGTTCTAAATGTTGGTCAGGACAATAACCATGCCACATATAAGCTGAATAATGTAGATCTTATTACTTGTGATTGCGAGAAGGATTTAGGAGTTCTGGTTAGTAGTAATCTGAAGCCAAGACAACAGTGCACAAGTGTTCGCAATAAAGCTAACAGAATCCTTGGCTTCATATCAAGAAGTATAAATAACAGAAGTCCTCAGGTTGTTCTTCAACTCTATATAAGAACATAAGAAAGAAGGAACACTGCAGCAGGCCTACTGGCCCATGCGAGGCAAGTCCAATTCTCCCACCGGCTTAAGCCAATGCCCCGACCCAGCCAGGTCAGGTTACATTCACTAAGGAAGGAGCACGGCATCTGACCTAGTAGCACAAACTAGTCAGGTACAACTCACACCCACCCGCACCCACTCATATATTTATCTAGCCTATTTTTAAAACTACACAACGTTTTAGCCTCTATAACTGTACTCGGGAGTTTGTTCCACTCATCGACAACTCTATTACCAAACCAATGCTTTCCTATATCCCTTCTGAATCTGAATTTATCCAACTTAAAGCCATTGCTTCGAGTCCTGTCAATACAAGATCTTTTTAGCACGCTATTTACATCCCCTTTATTTATTCCTGTTTTCCATTTATATACCTCAATCATATCCCCCCTAATTCTACGCCTTTCTAGAGAGTGCAGATTCAGGGCCCTCAGTCTATCCTCATAGGGAAGATTTCTGATACATGGAATCAACTTAGTCATCCTCCTTTGTACATTTTCCAGTGCATTTATATCCATTCTGTAATACGGAGACCAAAACTGTGCAGCATAATCTAGATGAGGCCTAACCAAGGATATATAGAGTTGAAGAACAACCTGAGGACTCCTATTATTTGCGCTTCTTGATATGAAGCCAAGGATTCTGTTTGCTTTATTGCGAACACTTATGCACTGCTGTCTTGGTTTTAGATTACTGCTAACCAGAACTCCTAAATCCTTTTCGCAATCAGTAGTATTAAGATCTACATTATTTAGTTTATATGTGGCATGGTTATTGTCCTGTCCAATATTTAGAACTTTGCATTTATCTATATTAAACTGCATCTGCCACTTCTCCGACCACTGCATCAGTCTATTCAAATCGTCCTGGAGTGCTCTAATGTCCTCATTTGAATGAATTGGACGGCCTATTTTGGTGTCATCGGCAAACTTGCTTATGTCGCTATTTATTCCCTCATCTATGTCGTTTATGTAGATTGTGAACAACAAGGGGCCCAATACTGACCCCTGTGGAACACCACTTGTGACGCTTCCCCACTCTGATTTCTCCCCATTTATGCAAACTCTCTGCTGCCTATTTGTCAACCATGCCTCTATCCAGGAAAAAATTTCTCCTCCTATTCCGTGTGCCTTAATTTTCCTCAATAGTCTCTGATGTGGGACTCTATCAAAAGCCTTACTGAAGTCCATATACACAATATCATATTCATTACCATGATCTACCTCCTCAAACACCTTAGTGAAAAAAGTTATTAAATTTGTAAGGCAGGAACGCCCTTTAGTAAAACCGTGCTGAGATTCGTTGATAAATTTATGCTTTTCAAGATGGCTGCGAATTGTCTCGGCAATTATTGATTCCATAAATTTTCCCACTATGGAGGTTAGGCTTATTGGTCTATAGTTCGAAGCTAAGGACCTGTCTCCTGCTTTGAAAATAGGTATTACATTTGCAATTTTCCACTTATCTGGCACCATGCCAGTTTGCAGTGATATGTTGAAAAGATTAGCCATAGGTTCGCTAAGCTCCTCTTTACATTCCTTTAGAACCCTTGCATACAGTTCATCAGGGCCTGGGGATTTGTTAGGTTTTAATTTATCTATTTGTCTAAGGACCATGTCACTTGTGACCCTGATCGTGCATAGTTTACTATCGTCCTGGTCTACATAATTTATTATTTCTGGAATATCGCTAGTATCTTCCTGTGTAAAAACTGAGAGGAAGTAAGTGTTAAAAATTCTACACATTTCCTTATCACTGACGGTGAGCTGACCTGAGTAACTTTTGAGTGGGCCTATCTTGTCCCTAATCTTACTTCTGTATACCTGAAAAAATACTTTTGGGTTAGTTTTCGATTCTCTTGCAACTTTAACCTCATAGTCTCTTTTTGCTTTTCTTATTCCCTTTTTTATTTCTCTCTTTAACTGAATATATTGATTACTTAATTGCCCCTCTCCTCTTTTGATTCGCCTATATATGCCTCTCTTTTGACCAATGAGATGTTTTAATCTATTGTTCATCCATTTAGGATCATTTTTGTTTGATCTGATTTCCCTATTAGGAACATAAGTTGTCTGAGCAGCTAGAACTATTCTCTGGAAAACGTCATATTGGCAATCACCACCTACCTGACCCACTGTCAGATCATTCCAGTTCAGCCCACCCAGGTAATTTTTCAGTCCTATGAAATCAGCCAGGCGGAAGTCAGGGACAGAGACTTGATTGTCATTATTAGGGTAATTCCATGATATATTAAAACTGAGTGATTTGTGATCACTTTCCCCAAGCTCATCATTAACCTCAAGATTATTAATTAGCGATTCCCTGCTGGCAAGAACCAAGTCTAGCAGGTTATTTCCTCTAGTTGGTTCTGTCACCAACTGTTTCAAAAAACAATCCTGAATCGTATCAAGAAAGTCACTTGACTCTAAATTTCCTGTCAAATTGCTCCAGTCAATTTGTCTAAAGTTGAAATCTCCCATTAGCACAACATTTTCATATGCAGATGCCTTACGAATTTCATCCCATAGAAGTTTACTGCACTCCTATCAAGATTTGGGGCCTGTAAATCACACCCAAAATAAGTTTTACACGGCCTTCAAGAAGCTGTAACCAAACAGATTCAGTGGCTGACGCTTCTAATTTTATATCTTGTCTAACACAACACTTTAAATTGTCTCTGACGTACATCGCTACTCCACCACCCTTCCTGTTGACCCTATCAGTGTGGAATAATTTATAGCCTTGTATGTGACATTCAGAAGGCAACTCTCTATCTTTCAGATTGAGCCAGGTCTCTGTTATAGCAATAATATCTATGTTTCCTGCACTTGCAATTAATCTTAACTCATCTATCTTATTTCTTACACTCCTGCTATTAGTATAGTAAACCTTAAGGGAGCTAGTCTCTTGTTTCCCTCTGCTGTCTCCCTTTGTTTGCTGACCTGATCCATTGTCTTTATTTGTAACTTTATGATGAATGTCTTTTATAAATTTACTGTTTTCAGCCCTAGTGTTGCAAACTGACTGTTTCGCACATACACCCATACCTCTATCCTCTATCAGTTTAAAATCCTAGGCATGTCAGCAATGGCCCTCTCAATCGAGTTGGCAAGTGCTTCCACCCCTGTCCCAGAGAGATGTACCCCATCCCTTGCATACATATCATGTTTGCCATAAAAGTTGTCCCAGTTGTCAATGAATGGGATTGCAAGTTCCTTGCAGTATCTGTCTAGCCAGCAATTTACACCAATTGCCCTAGACAACCATTCATTTCCCACTCTCCTTCTAGGCAAGATGCTACATATAATTGGGACTCCTCCCTTAGACTTGATTAGCTCTATAGCTGACCTGTACTTATCCAGCAGCTCTTCTCTCCTACCCTTCCCAATATCATTTCCACCAGCACTGAGACAGATAATGGGCTTGTTCCCATTACCTGACATGATATTATCCAACCTGTTGACTATGTCACCAACACCAGCTCCAGGAAGCACACCTCTCTCTCACCTCCCTATTCCTATTACAGAAAGCACGGTCCATATATCTTACCTGTGAGTCACCTACCACAAGAATTCTCTTACCTCTATTAGCAGGGGAAGTAGTACCTTTACCTTCACTGCCCACTGGAGTACACTCATCCTGAATAACAGAGAAGCTATTTCCTACCTTCAAATCTTCTCTCTTAACTTTCCTTATTTTGATGCTCCTCCCATTACTGGGTACCACTCGCCACTCGCTAACCACTGAAGTACACTCGTCCTGGAGAACAGAGAATCGATTTCCTACCTTCACATCTTCTCTGTTAACCTTCTTTATCTTCCTTCTTCCTGAATTGTGAACCACTTGCCACTTAAAGCGGCTGCCACTTTCACTGTTGGTAACCATTTCCTCCTTACCAGCTCCAACCATCTCACACTCACTCCCACACCCATCTAGGCGAAGCTTCAGCCTCCTATTTTCCTCCTGAAGAAGTAGAACCTCCTTCTTCAACACTTCAACCTGAGATTCTAAAACACTGCAGTGAGCCATGTGCTCGGTATCACCCCACGCTAATTCCCAGACAGCTTAGGACATTTATGACCACACGTGACCACTGACCTTTGGTTAGGCCTCATTTAGATTATGCTGCACAGTTTTGGTCACCGTATTACAGAATGGATATAAATGCTCTGGAAAATGTACAAAGGAGGATGACAAAGTTGATCCCATGTATCATAAATCTTCCCTATGAGGATAGACTGAGGGCCCTGAATCTGCACTCTCTAGAAAGGCGTAGAATTAGGGGGGATATGATTGAGGTGTACAAATGGAAAACAGGAATAAATAAAGGGGATGTAAATAGCGTGCTGAAAATATCCAGCCAAGACAGGACTCGCAGCAATGGTTTCAAGTTGGAAAAGTTCAGATTCAGGAAGGATATAGGAAAGCACTGGTTTGGTAATAGAGTTGTGGATGAGTGGAACAAACTCCCGAGTACCGTCATAGATGCTAAGACGTTGTGTAGTTTTAAAAATAGGTTAGATAAATACATGGGTGGGTGTGGATGGGTGTGAGTTTGGATCTGACTAGCTTGTACTACCAGGTCAGTAGCTGTACTAATTCCTTAAGTGAAAGTGACCTGACCAGGTGGTCGGCTGGACAATTACATATACGAGTGGGTGCGGTTGGGTGTGAATTGGTCCTGACTAGCTTGTGCTAGGTCAGATGCAGTGCTCTTTCCTTAAGTGAATGTAACCTGACCTGGCTGGGTCGGGGCATTGGCTTAAGCCGTTGGAGATTTGGACCTGCCTCGCATGGGCCAGTAGGCCTGCTGCAGTGTTCCTTCTGTCTTATGTTCTTATAGCACTATCACTCCGCTTGCTTGACTGATCCCATCTGCTGTTCTATACTGCATCTATGATGCTTGAAGGGACACTTACCCTTCCTTACCTGCTTGCTATTTTTCAGGCTTCTAAGTTTATTTAGGTATAGGTACATGTAAGTACAATTATACACAGCAACATGGGTGTAAATGGAGGGAGAGGGTAAAGGAGGTTTTGTGTGCGTGAGTGTGTTAGATAGGAGTGAATGGGGAGACATGGTTTTTAGGACTTGACGTGCTGTTGGAGTGTAAGCAAGGTAACATTTATGAAGGGATTCAGGGAAACTGGCAGGCCGGACTCGAGTCCTGGAGATGGGAAGTACAGTGCCGGCACTCTGAAGGAGGAGTGTCAATGTTGCAGTTTTATAACTGTAGTGTAAGTGTGCCTCTGACAAGACTGATGGAATAATGGAGAAAGTTTTTCTTTTTCGGGCCACCCTACCTTGGTGGGAGACGGCCGATGTGTTATTAATAATAAACTGGAAAAAGGAGGGGGGCTTATTTCCATTGACAAGGGCTGCTCCTTGACAATCACTTGTGTTATATTATTACTGATAGAAAAATAACGAAGAAACTTGCTGACTAACTCTTTATAATAGAGTATTACTGGGTAGTATAGCAATTTATTAAAATCAAGTGAAGTGACTCACTTGATAAGTGTCCTCAGCTCTCAAACTGAGGGACCGGGAATCACTCCCAGCAAAGCTGGAATGCTGGCCATGTTTCCCCATACTTGCTGCCCCTCTTCACCTAGCAGTACCTGGGTGTTAGTAACCTGTTGTGGGTGGCATCCTCTGGGATGCCACATCTAAGCTCTTTCAAAGACAACAAAGTACTTGTGCTAGTGGTATTTTGCACTTCCGTATATCAAGTTCCACGAATCAGGTCCTGGAGCTGCATACCTTTATACCTTTACCTTTGATGAGTTTTGAGAGTCTTACTACTCTCGGAGCCTGGCCATGGGCCAGGCTCGTCTGGTGCTTGCCTGGTCAACCAAGATGTTGCTGCTGGAGGACAGCTGCCCCACATATCCATCACAGCCTGGTTGATATGGCATCTGGTGAAGATACTTGTCCAGTTTCCTCTTGAAGGCTTCTACACTAGTTCCAGCAGTGTTTCTGATATCTTCTGGTAAGATATTGAATACGTAGTCTGATGCCACAAATGTTGATACAGTGTTCCCTTAACCCTTTTGGGGTCGGTGCCGTACAAGTACGTTTTACGAGCAGGGGTCGGTGCCGTACTAGTACGCGTAAATTCTAGCGGCTTCAAATTAAGAGCAGGAAACGGCTGGTAGGCCTACATATGAAAGAATGGGTCTATGTGGTCAGTGTGCGCAGTATAAAAAAAATCCTGCACCACACACTGCACGAGAAAAAAAACTCTTGACCTTTTTTTTTTCGTTTAAAACAGCGACTTTGCAGTCTATTTTCGTATGGTATTTATTGATGTATTCTCATTTTCTTGGTCTCATTTGATAGAATGGAAGATATATTACAGAAATAGAGATAATTTTGATTGGTTTGACAAAGACAAGTACCTTGAAATTGAGCTCAAAGTAGCGAAAATGTTCGATTTTCGCCGATGTTCAAGAGTAAACAAATCACACTATGCGTCCAATACACATCAACTGGAGAGTCTTATATTCATGCACAAGTGCACTGATATTATTTATACCATTTTTACAATGATGCAGTTGTATACATAACAGTAAATCTTCTATTTTTTGTGAGAATAAAAATTCAAAATGGAAAGCAAAAGTAATGTAAGAGGGGCCTGGAGACGTGACTAATGAACAGAGATGTTATTTTAGTGCCAGGAATGTCTGCCTTGTTTATTCTGGACCCTATTTTGAAATTGGCATCGTTTGAAATTTGTGTGAAATTGGCCAAATTGTAATTTTCTGACCACTATTTTGGGTAGTTGAAATTGGTAAATAGGCGGTTTCTTGTACTCAATCGATAGAACAAATGGAGTTTTAGCGAAATAGCTATGATTTTAGTGGACTGGAACATTGGAATTGGCCAAAAATAGGGCTCAAAGTGGGTGAAATCGCCGATGCGTAAACATCTTCGAGACCGATAACTTTGCGAGAGCACAATTCCGTGAGTTTTCATTCAAATTTCAAACTTTTGGTGTCATATGAATTTTGTTTTTCCCAAAAAAAATTCGACCCTGAGAACGTGTTTCCGAGAAGGCCTGTCGACCCCCAAAGGGTTAATGCGCCCACAGCACCCCTGCTCTTCACTGGGTTTATTTTACACTTCCTCCCATATCTCTCACTCCAGTATGTTGTTATGGCCGTGTGCAGATTTGGGACCAAGCCCTCGAGTACTTTCCAGGAACAGTCAACCCTCCGTCTCCGTGTATCTCCGTTATCGGTGATTTCAGTTTTCGGGCACTTTTTTCGTGGAAATATTGGCTCCGTTTTCAGTGATTGGCTCCGTTTTCGTTGATGGTACGGAACCTGTCCAGTGCCCAGCGCACATACAAACCCCACCTCCCATGCACATTCTCAGGCAGTGTAACATTGTTTCTGGTTGAGTGGACATATTCTCAGACAGTGTAACATTGTTTCTGGTTGAGTGAACACATTCTCAGGCAGTGTAACATTGTTTCTGGTTGAGTGAACATATTCTCAGGTAGTGTAACATTGTTTCTGGTTGAGTGAACATATTCTCAGGCAGTGTAACATTGTTTCTGGTTGAGTGAACATATTCTCAGGCAGTATAACATTGTTTCTGGTTGAGTGAACATATTCTCAGGCAGTGTAACATTGTTTCTGGGTGAGTGGACATATTCTCAGGCAGTGTAACATTGTTTCTGGTTGAGTGAACATATTCTCAGGCAGTGTAACATTGTTTCTGGTTGAGTGAACATTATCCTGCGAGTTCATACAAAACATTTCTTAACAATCCATTGTTTTTGGCCCTTGATTATTGTGTGTGACTGCTAAATAAGCCACCACGGGCACAAAGATAGCTCCTAGTGTCAGTCCTTTGGTAAAGAAAGTGAGGAACACCATAGAATTAAAGAAAGAAATCGTAACAAAGTATCAAAGTGGAGTCGATAAAGGCTATAGCACCAGCCAGCGATAAAGTGTAGCACTAACAGTGCAGCAAGTAAGTTAAGCGATAGAAAAATGACGACACGAAACTTTACTCCTCCATTGTTGTTTGAGGAATATAGGGGCACTAACAAGAATGCCGCCCTCTACCACCATCTCCTCCAAGGTAAGTGTAAATATGCATTTCTTATTTATAAAGTGTAAATATTTATTATTTATAAATTAAAGTGTAAATATTTATTTATAAATTAAAGTGTTAATATTTATTATTTATAAATTACGTACATTGTTTTACTGTGAATACTGGTAGTGCCTCCACCACCACTACTATATGTACGGCTTATGGTCAGTGGCCCTTATAAACCCAACAACAACAACACTATCACCAGTCCTCACATTCGTAATGACATACTGTATTTTATTCATTCTAGAGTATATATCATGTTTCTATGTTATTAATATTGTTTATTATGTCATATTAGATGAATTGTGATAGATAAATAAGCTGTAGAGCTGATATTAGTGTCAAATTGAAGCATTTTGTCCTGCCTCCAAACAATAAACTCTCCTCCCTCTCTCCGTCTTCCATACACCAACAAGAGTCGCCAATAAAGGTAAGTGTGATGTTAAATGTTCATTTATACATGTTATTAGTGCTTTATATTTATTTGTCATTCTTTTCTGTATGTAAATCTATATTTATTCTCTAAAAAATTATTTTTTGTTAATACTCCCGGGTGTCTGAAACGAATTAATTGAATTTACATTATTTCTTATGGGGAAAATGGTTTCAGTTTTCAACGATTTCAGTTTTAGTCGATCCCTCTGGAACGGATTAAACACGAAAACGGAGGGTTGACTGTATATATTATCACGCATCTCTCTCTCCTCTGCATGTCTACCTGGAGACCTGGAGTCTACCTGGAGAGAATTCCAGGGGTCAACGCCCCCGCGGCCCGGTCTGTGACCAGGCCTCCTGTTGGACCAGAGCCTGATCAACCAGGCTGTTACTGCTGGCCGCACGCAGTCCAACGTACGAACCACAGCCCGGCTGATCAGGTACCGATTTGAGGTGCCTGTCCAGTGCCTGCTTGAAGACAGCCAGGGGCTTGTTGGTAATCCCCCTGATGTATGCTGGGAGGCAGTTGAACAATCTTGGGCCCCTCACACTTATTGTGTTGTCCCTCAACGTGCTAGTGGCACCCCTGCTCTTCATTGGGGGGATGTTACATCGCCTGCCGAGTCTTTTGCTTTCGTACGGAGTGATTTTTGTGTGCAAGTTTGGTACTAAGCCCTCGAGAATTTTCCATGTGTATATAATAATGTATCTCTCCGCCTGCGTTCTAGAGGTACAGGTTTAGGAACTTCAAGCGTTCCCAGTGGTTGAGGTGGTTTATCGCACTTATGCGTGCGGTGAAGGTTCTCTGCACATTTTCAAGGTCAGCAATTTCACCCGCCTTGAAAGGTGCAGTTAGTGTGCAGCAATATTCCAGCCTAGATAGAACAAGCGATCTGTAAAGTGTCAACATGGGCTTGGCATCCCTGGTTTTGAAGGTTCTCATTATCCATCCTGTCATTTTTCGAGCAGATGCAATTGCTACATTGTTATGGTCCTTGAAGGTGAGATCCTCTGACATGATCACTCCCAGGTCTTTGACATTAGTTTTTCGCTCTATTGTGTGAGTGTTTTCTATTCCTTTTCAAATTCTGGGGAAATTGTGCTTACATCAAGGCATAATTTGCAAGGTGGGTAGACAGTGAGAAAGTAGCTTAAACCTTCACTCTGGCGTGATTTAGTGACTACTGAAAATTGATTCAAGGTGTTTCGGGGATTTAGTTTTCATTTTTCAATATTGGTGTGTGAACCTCCTGTTTGTGGGCCAATTAATGGTACTGCTGGTGTCGCTGTTATTGTTCCTGCTGCTGTTGATGTGTTTTTTTCTGCTTCTGCTGGTGCTTGATTACTGCTCCTACTGGTTGTGGTGTTGGTGGTTGTGGTTGTGGTGATGGTGGTGCTGCTGCTGCTGCTGCTACTGCTCCTCCTGTTGTTTTTGATTTGGATGTTTTGGATGTGTAGAAATATGCTGGATTTTTATAATTTTCTAAATGATTCTTTGTTCCCATTTGTTTTTTTCCATTTGTTAAGAATGTTTTAATTTCTACTCTATATTAGAAATATCTCAGGACAGTGGTACCCCGAGTTTCGAACAGCTCCCAACTCTAACAACTATGTAAGTGTATTATTGTAAGTGCTTTTGTAAGTGTATTTTTGGGGGTATGAAACGGACTAATCTAATTTCCACTGTATTCCCTATAAGAACAAATTCGTTCGGTAACAGCACTCGAATTATGACCGAAACTCGGGGTACCACTGTATTACTTTTGTTGCAACATCTGCTCAGTTTTAGGCAATAACCCTTTTTTTCCCCTACTCTCTTTCAAACTACGTCAACATTTAATCCCCTTGTTGAGTCTTTCAGCGGAATACATTTTATACAGACCTTGTCTGCTTGTGTTTAGCTTTTCCAAGCACTGGTGTGGATTAGGGGAGCTCAGAACTGTTTCTCAGGCATGTCTGCTAGTTTTGTTTATCTTGTCCAAGTCAACTCTGTTGAAGTTAAATTTACTGAACATTGTTTAATTCAAGCCCGACAAAAGCTGTGGAATTACTGGCTAGTCAATAAAATCAATGGCATAAGTGACAATCAAGTAAACAAGAGTAGGTATTTTCACTACAAACTCTCAAGATAACAATGCTTATCAGAAATGATAGGGCTGACTGAGACAAGTGAACCAAGTTCCAAATGGCTGAGTCATCTGCATTACTTTGTGATGGCTATGTAGGCCTGCTGGCTACTAGCAACTACAGCCTGGTTGACCAGGCAGGTTAAAAAAAAATTTAACCTCAGCCCAGGCTATAGAGGACGAAGAAAGGGGAAGGGGTAGAAAACTCCTTGAAACCATTCACAGGCTGAATCTGCCAAAAGTGCTTTAGGAAGTTATCCAAGAAAGACTGTCTACCTAGATAGCTTTGAGGAGTTGGATTTGAGTGGCTCTTGCACATGAGTAAATAGAATTATTAAAGTTAATTGCTTGGGTAGCATTTACTCTGTTAGTGGGTTGGAATGTGAAGGACCTGCAAGTGATTGTTTTTCTACAAATCTCAACTTGTACTCAAAACTAGATTTCATTTGAATAATAACCATGCAACTGAGAAGTAACGGTGGAATCAACCCCCCACACACACATCTAGGCAAACAACTACATTCAAAGTTACCCAGAGACTCCAGAAGAGGACCCACACATCCCTCTCCCCTCCAAGACACTTCATACAAGCTCACAACCACACACTTACGCACTGAAGTTTTGCACCGACACACAAGGAAATATTTGTCAAGAGTTCTCAACATTATGGCTGGTCTGCTGCCTCAGTGGAGCAGCTGCCACCTGCACTGCTGCCTCAGTGGAGCAGCTGCCACCTGCACTGCTGCCTCAGTGGAGCAGCTGCCACCTGCACTGCTGCCTCAGTGGAGCAGCTGCCACCTGCACTGCTGCCTCAGTGGAGCAGCTGCCACCTGCACTGCTGCCTCAGTGGAGCAGCTGCCACCTGCACTGCTGCCTCAGTGGAGCAGCTGCCACCTGCACTGCTGCCTCAGTGGAGCAGCTGCCACCTGCACTGCTGCCTCAGTGGAGCAGCTGCCACCTGCACTGCTGCCTCAGTGGAGCAGCTGCCACCTGCACTGCTGCCTCAGTGGAGCAGCTGCCACCTGCACTGCTGCCTCAGTGGAGCAGCTGCCACCTGCACTGCTGCCTCAGTGGAGCAGCTGCCACCTGCACTGCGCCTCAGTGGAGCAGCTGCCACCTGCACTGCTGCCTCAGTGGAGCAGCTGCCACCTGCACTGCTGCCTCAGTGGAGCAGCTGCCACCTGCACTGCTGCCTCAGTGGAGCAGCTGCCACCTGCACTGCTGCCTCAGTGGAGCAGCTGCCACCTGCACTGCTGCCTCAGTGGAGCAGCTGCCACCTGCACTGCTGCCTCAGTGGAGCAGCTGCCACCTGCACTGCTGCCTCAGTGGAGCAGCTGCCACCTGCACTGCTGCCTCAGTGGAGCAGCTGCCACCTGCACTGCTGCCTCAGTGGAGCAGCTGCCACCTGCACTGCTGCCTCAGTGGAGCAGCTGCCACCTGCACTGCTGCCTCAGTGGAGCAGCTGCCACCTGCACTGCTGCCTCAGTGGAGCAGCTGCCACCTGCACTGCTGCTCTCGACATTCCTACTAGGTGAATAAGACTAGTACAACACTTGGGTACCTTCACTGTGGAGACGTTTCACCAACCTACAAGCGGCTTTATCAATCCAACAGAGAATACTACAGCAATAGATAATACTACTGAACTCCATGGAGCTGAATTCTTCTCCAGGCTGAGGGACTGACCACCTCAAATAACTTTTCTCCAAGGTTGATGGACTGATTACATCATCATTACTACTGTTGCCTCTGTATATGACTGAAGAAGCCTACTGTGTAGGCAAAACGTTTCATCAATAAAGATACCAAACTGTTGCACATGTGTCTTAATCTTCATCAAGCATTATTCTCTGTACAGGTACAACATCGATTTTCCAGACACCGATGGTCCAGAACCATACAAATTTATGAGCAGGAACTTGAAATTCCGGCAGCAGTGTATTTACCACCAAACTGTACGTCACTTATCCAACTCCAAGGAATACTGTGCTCTCTAAAGGCAGAAAAGCAGTAATCCAGAAAGGCTTTGGAATCAAAGGTTCTGGAAAATCGATGTAAAGCCATTGGTTAGTGAAATGTTTCCACAGGTGTTGACGTGTCTTATTCATCTACGTACTTGTCAATTTTGTATACCATTAATGTATAATCTACATTATGTAGAGAAAAGTCCAATGCTGCCTCTTCAAGAATACATCGAATGATAAATTGGAGAGGTACCGGAAGACAAGAAATAATCCAAGTCCATATCATGAGAGACTAATCTAAATGAACAGATGATGTCCCTTTAAATTATGTGCAAAAAAGTTTCTGCTCAGACCATAAAGCAAGGTGCAAGGAAAGGATGTTGGCTGCCACACTGGAAATAAAAATAAAAAATTACAATGCAAAGTTATTGAAGATGGGACATGACATGTCAAGCTCTGCTCCTGTAGCTACAAATAGATAATAAATCGATAATATGCATTAATACAAAAAAACATGCAATAAAAATATATGCAAAATAAAAAGCATCACAAGGCTGCAAGCAAGGAGAGCAGGAAGAGCATGAGGACTGGGATTAAGCAAAACAAATAAGGACATTGAGGTACTTGACACCAAGCAACAAGTGGTACTCCAGCAAAGAGGGTTAAGAACAGTGCCCCCTTCCCCCTCTATGTCTCTCTACCCATCTCCATCCCAGGACTATTTTTAATTCATATTAATAATAATAATATTTATTTCTACAAGTACATGTACAAGGCATACAAGCCTAGCTGACAAAAATGACATATGTACTACTATATAGCATCCCCCTTATTATGCAAAGCATTTCGAGCAAATTAGATTAATTTTGTCCTAGGATGCAACCCACTCCAGTCAACTAACACCCAGGTACCTATTTTACCACTAGGTGAACAGGGACAGCAGGAGTCTTAAGTAAACGCATCCTAATATTTCCACCCGTACCAGGAATCAAACTACAGACCCCAAAGTGAGAGATGAGTGCACAAGCTACGGGACACCTATGCTGCTCTCCAATTTTCCATTGTCTAAAAAGAAAAATTTAAATAAAAATAAACAAATGTGCACATTCATAACTAAACATTCTTAACTGTCATTTTTTTCCAGACCGGGAAAATGTACAAATGATGCAATAATACAAATGCTGGACTCCATCTTGAGAAAATAATGAATATTCAATGGGCCATTGTATTGACCTAAGATTTTTACACAGATCACAACATCCTGCTGCCTAAACTAGAACATTAAGAAATCAGAGGCCATGCTGCCCGTCATTAGTCGCGTCATCACAGCTTATGAATGTTATAGGGAAATCCAAAATCTTAAAACACTTCTTCTTGAGGTGACATAACGCTGCCATGAGTGTTCCTCTACTCCCTTCACAATGACTGTGTTGTGTGTCCTCATCTCAATTACAATGAGTGCCATGGGACTGATCGCACCAGTCAAACTCTGGAGGAGCTATGAAGAGAGCTATGGTAGGAAAGACAAAAACAAGCGAATGTAACAGACGTCACAGAAAAAAGGCATCAGAGAAAACTGACCAGGACCAGACAGGATCAAATGGCGAGCAAAAGAAAAGCAAAAAGAAGAAAATTAATGAGATAGACACAATTGACAACATCGAACTAGCCTATAGGTTAACTGCTCTCCGAGGAGCCCGTAACCAAAAAGGTATACATATATACAAAATAATTGACCCTAAGAAGGCAGAGCTGAATAAAAAGTCTGAACAAGGCCAAGGTGGAAAAGTCTCACCAGTGGTAAAAACAAAAGACACAACAGTGTTTGTGTGCGAGTCAAATGTTTATTTAATGAAGAAAATATTTGTTTAGTGAATTATGATTCAGGAGTTTTGTTTATAATTAGTTCCTTAATAATAATAATAGTTTATTTAGACATGGTACAATGATACATAGTTAGGTAGACATGATACATAGGTATAAATGAGATGTACATGCCAAAAGCCCCTAATATGCTGTGCATTGCGGGAATTCTTAGGACTATTTAATAGTAGACTACATGGTAAAAAATTATGGTTGATAATTTATAAAATAAGTATAATTGTGTATCTAAGTTATATAAAAGTTGAACATAATAATTTATTAATTGTAGCAATGCAACTAATTGAGTGAGATAATTTAAAACAATTAATTGCATTGCAGTTACAGTTTACGTGGTCATTATAATGTAAATGTTATAAAAACAGTTAGCTTAGTATGTATTATTCATAGCAGGTATTTTACATTTAAGTGTTTACATGAAGATATTTTTTTGTTCAGATTATGTTATTGAAGATATATATATATATATTAAAATACCTGTGCTCAATAATATCCTACATGGAGGCAAGATGAACTCCATAAAAAAAAAAATAGTTATTTAAATCCCAACAAATCATATGAAAAATAGAATTTTCTTTAATTTTTTTATAAACACTATTTGTTTATATCTACATTACTGTGGAAAGATTGTAATTACGTCCAGCCCAGATGCAACTAGTAAGTCCGGCCCAGATGCAACTAGTACGTCCGGCCCAGATGCAACTAGTAAGTCCGGCCCAGATGCAACTAGTAAGTCCGGCCCAGATGCAACTAGTAAGTCCGGCCCAGATGCAACTAGTAAGTCCGGCCCAGATGCAACTAGTAAGTCCGGCCCAGATGCAACTAGTACGTCCGGCCCAGATGCAACTAGTACGTCCGGCCCAGATGCAACTAGTACGTCCGGCCCAGATGCAACTAGTACGTCCGGCCCAGATGCAACTAGTAAGTCCGGCCCAGATGCAACTAGTAAGCCCGGCCCAGATGCAACTAGTACGCCCGGCCCAGATGCAACTAGTACGTCCGGCCCAGATGCAAGCTAGTAACGTCCGGCCCAGATGCAACTAGTCGTCCGGCCCAGATGCAACTGAGTCGTCCGGCCCAGATGCAACTAGTACGTCCGGCCCAGATGCAACTAGTACGTCCGGCCCAGATGCAACTAGTACGTCCGGCCCAGATGCAACTAGTAAGTCGGCCCAGATGCACTAGTAGTCCGGCCCAGATGCAACTAGTACGTCCGGCCCAGATGCAACTAGTAAGTCCGGCCCAGATGCAACTAGTACGCCCGGCCCAGATGCAACTAGTAACGTCCGGCCCAGATGCAACTAGTACGTCCGGCCCAGATGCAACTAGTACGTCCGGCCCAGATGCAACTAGTACGTCCGGCCCAGATGCAACTAGTACGTCCGGCCCAGATGCAACTAGTACGCCCGGCCCAGATGCAACTAGTACGCCCGGCCCAGATGCAACTAGTACGCCCGGCCCAGATGCAACTAGTACGCCCGGCCCAGATGCAACTAGTACGCCCGGCCCAGATGCAACTAGTACGTCCGGCCCAGATGCAACTAGTACGTCCGGCCCAGATGCAACTAGCAAGTCCAGCCCAGATGCAACTAGCACGTCCAGCCCAGATGCAACTAGCAAGTCCAGCCCAGATGCAACTAGCACGTCCAGCCCAGATGCAACTAGCAAGTCCAGCCCAGATGCAACTAGCACGTCCAGCCCAGATGCAACTAGCACGTCCAGCCCAGATGCAACTAGCACGTCCAGCCCAGATGCAACTAGTAAGTCCAGCCCAGATGCAACTAGTACGCCCAGCCCAGATGCAACTAGTACGCCCAGCCCAGATGCAACTAGACGCCAGCCCAGATGCAACTAGTACGCCCCGCCCAGATGCAACTAGCACGTCCAGCCCAGATGCAACTAGCACGTCCAGCCCAGATGCAACTAGCACGTCCAGCCCAGATGCAACTAGCACGTCCAGCCCAGATGCAACTAGCACGTCCAGCCCAGATGCACTAGCAGTCCTAGCCCAGATGCAACTAGCACGTCCAGCCCAGATGCAACTAGCACGTCCAGCCCAGATGCAACTAGCACGTCCAGCCCAGATGCAACTCAGCCCGTCCCAGCCCAGATGCAACTAGCACGTCCAGCCCAGATGCAACTAGCACGTCCAGCCCAGATGCAACTAGCACGTCCAGCCCAGATGCAACTAGCACGTCCAGCCCAGATGCAACTAGCACGTCCAGCCCAGATGCAACTAGCACGTCCAGCCCAGATGCAACTAGCACGTCCAGCCCAGATGCAACTAGCACGTCCAGCCCAGATGCAACTAGCACGTCCAGCCCAGATGCAACTAGCACGTCCAGCCCAGATGCAACTAGCACGTCCAGCCCAGATGCAACTAGCACGTCCAGCCCAGATGCAACTAGCACGTCCAGCCCAGATGCAACTAGCACGTCCAGCCCAGATGCAACTAGCCGTCCAGCCCAGATGCAACTAGCACGTCCAGCCCAGATGCAACTAGCACGTCCAGCCCAGATGCAACTAGCACGTCCAGCCCAGATGCAACTAGCACGTCCAGCCCAGATGCAACTAGCACGTCCAGCCCAGATGCAACTAGACGTCCAGCCCAGATGCAACTAGCACGTCCAGCCCAGATGCAACTAGCACGTCCAGCCCAGATGCAACTAGCACGTCCAGCCCAGATGCAACTAGTACGTCCAGCCCAGATGCAACTAGTACGTCCAGCCCAGATGCAACTAGTACGTCCAGCCCAGATGCAACTAGTACGTCCAGCCCAGATGCAACTAGTACGTCCAGCCCAGATGCAACTAGTACGTCCAGCCCAGATGCAACTAGTACGTCCAGCCCAGATGCAACTAGTACGTCCAGCCCAGATGCAACTAGTACGTCCAGCCCAGATGCAACTAGTACGTCCAGCCCAGATGCAACTAGTACGTCCAGCCCAGATGCAACTAGTACGTCCAGCCCAGATGCAACTAGTAAGTCCAGCCCAGATGCAACTAGTAAGTCCAGCCCAGATGCAACTAGTAAGTCCAGCCCAGATGCAACTAGTAAGTCCAGCCCAGATGCAACTAGTAAGTCCAGCCAAGATGTAACTAGTACGTCCAGCCCAGATGTAACTAGTAAGTCCAGCCCAGATGCAACTAGTAAGTCCAGCCCAGATGTAACTACGTCCAGCCCAGATGCAACTAGTACGTCCAGCCCAGATGCAACTACGTCCAGCCCAGATGCAACTAGTACGTCCAGCCCAGATGCAACTAGTACGTCCAGCCCAGATGCAACTAGTACGTCCAGCCCAGATGCAACTAGTACGTCCAGCCCAGATGCAACTACGTCCAGCCCAGATGCAACTACGTCCAGCCCAGATGCAACTACATCCAGCCCAGATGCAACTACAGTCAACCCTCCATTTTCATGCATAATCTGTTCCTGAGGGATCGACTAAAACTGAAACACATGAAAACTGAAGTCATTTTCCCCATAAGAAATAATGTAAATTCAATTAATCCATTTCAGACACCCAGGAGTATTAACAAAAAATAATTTTTTAGAGATTAAATATAGATTTACATACAGAAAAGAATGACAAATAAATATAAAGCACTAACATGTATAAATGAACATTTAACATCACACTTACCTTTATTGGCAACTCTTGTTGGTGTATGGAAGATGGAGAGAGGGATGAGAGTTTATTGTTGGAAGGCAGGACAAAATGCTTCAATTTGACACTAATATCAGCTCAACGGCTTATTTATCTATCACAATTCATCTAATATGACATAATAAACAATATTAATAACATATAAACATGATACAGTGGTCCCTCGATTAACGATCTTAATCCGTTCCAGGAGCTAGGCCTTAACACGAATTGCTCGTAATTCGAAACCTTATTTCCCATAAGAAATAATGTAAATACAATTAATCCATTCTACCCAAAAATATTCACAAAAAATACATTTTAATTATAGTTCTACATACACAAAACATTACACATATGTAATTATAAGTACGTACATAATAAATAATAAATACTACAATAGAATAATAAATAACATTTACTTACCACTTACCTTTATTGAAGAGAGTTGCAGGCATCTGGAAGATAGGGAGGAGGACAGGGGGAGGGTGTTAGTGTTTGGAAGGGGAATCCCCCTCCATAGAGACTTCAGGTAACAAGTCCTTATCTGGGGTTACTTCCCTTCTTTTTCTTTTAATGCCACTAGGACCAGCTTGAGAGTCACTGGATCCCTGCCTCGAAAAATAACTGTCCACAGTCCTCTGTTTCTGGCGACTCTTCAACATTTTCCTGAAGTGGGGCAAGATTCTGTCACTGAACATGTTGCAGATGTGGTTTGCTTCAGCTTGCACAGGGTGGTGTTTTTCAACAAATGTCTGCACCTTAGTCCACATAGAACAAATTTCCTTGATCTCTGAAGAAGTTACTACCTCACCCTGTCCAGCCTCCTCCTCTGAATCAATTTCCTTAAATGTCGTCTGTTGCTGTCCCTGATGAAGCTCTCTCAGCTCTTCAATGGTTAGGTCTACCCTGTGGTCCTCCACCAACTCTTCCACATCCTCACCACTCAACTCCAACCCCAGGCTGTTCCCCAATGCCACAATATCTTCTACAACAGGCACAGGGTCTTCAGGGTCAGCCTCAAATCCTTCAAAATCCCTCTTTTCAACACAATCCAGCCACAGTGGTCTCCAAGCAGAGTTCAAAGTCCTGGAAGTCACTCTCTCCCAAGCCTTACCTATAAGGCCTATGCAATGCACGATATTGAAGTGATCTTTCCAGAACTCTCTTAGGGTCAATGCAGAGGCTGAGGTTACGTCAAAGCACCTTTGAAACATTGCTTTGGTGTACAGTTTATTGAAGTTTGCAATGACCTGCTGGTCCATGGGCTGGATGAGAGGAGTGGTGTTAGGAGGCAAGAACTTCACTGTGATGAAATTGAAGTTGTCAGACAAATAGTCTCCCAAGTTGTGAGGATGAGCAGGAGCATTGTCCAGTACCAGGAGGCACTTGAGTGGCAATTTCTTTTCCAGGAGGTATTTCTTCACACTAGGGCCAAACACTCCAGTCAACCATTCCACGAAAAAGTCCTTAGTGACTCATGCATTAGTGTTAGCCTTCCAATACACACACAAATTATTCCTGTTAAAATTGGGTTTCTTGAAGGCTCTGGGATTTTCTGCGTGATACACCAGTAAAGGCTCCATTTTAAAATCACCACTGGCACTGACACAAAGCATAAGAGTTAGCCTGTCTTTCATAGGCTTGTGTTCTGGCTGTGCCTTTTCCTCCTGAGTAAAGAAGGTCCTGTTGGGCATTTTCTTCCAAAACAGGCCTGTTTCATCACAATTAAACACTTGTTGGGGTTCAAATTTTTCAGTGTCTATGAACCCCTGGAATTCCTGCACAAACTTTTCAGCTGCATGTTTGTCTGAGCTGGCTGCCTCACCATGCCTCACAACACTGTGTATGCCACTACATTTCTTAAACCTCTCAAACCAGCCTTTGCTAGCTTTAAAATCACTCGCCTCACCACTGGTTCCAAGCATTGTCTTGACAAGATCTGCGTGCAACTTCCTTGCCTTTTCACAAATCATCACCGTGGAAATACTATCACCCGCTAACTGTTTTTCATTGATCCACAACACCAACTTCTCAACCTCATCCACTGTTTTCTATCGATTTTTCATTAACATATCAACCCCTTTTGCATCATTAGCTTCCTTGATTTCATTTCTCTTCGCCAGGATAGTGGTGATAGTAGATGTGTTTTTCTTGTACATCCTGGCAAGCTCACTCACACGTATACCACTCATATTTTTCAACTATCTCCTTCTTTAGTTCGATGATGTTTCTCACTCTCTTTACCACAGGGGTGCCACTAGGAAGCTTCTTTGGACCCATGGTGACTTATTTCACAGTGACAATCACTGAACCAGCAATAAACACAACAAAAGTATTGTGAATGTTTGAAAGAGCGCGCTGGGTAATGTTCTCTCAATGGTAAACAACGCTAGACTGGCGTCCTGCGCAGGCGGACAGGTCTGGTACGGGCCGCTACGCGAGGGAATGGTCGCTACATGAGGGAAATATTTAGCGAAACTTATGCTTGTTACACAAATTGCTCGTTATATGGAATCACTGCTAGTCGAGGGACCACTGTACGTATATACTCTAGAATGAATAAAATATGTCATTATGTATGAGAGAAATGGCAGTAGTATTGTTGTTGTTGGGTTTAAGGGCCACTGACTATAAGCCGTACATACAGTGGTCCCTCGGTTTTCGTGCATCTCCAAACTCGAACATTTATGTAAGTGTATTTTCGTAAGTGCTGTTGCAAGTGTATTTTTGGGGGTCTGAAATAGACTAACGTACGTGACATTATTTTTTAAGGAAGTAAATTCGTTCGGTAATGGCACTTGAGCAGCATTCTGGAACGAATTTTCGGCGAAAACCGAGGGACCACTGTATACTGCTGGTGGTGGTCGGCAGCAGCAGCAGGCCGCCACCACCTCTATTCACACAATGTACATAATTTATAAATAAGAAATATTTACACTTTATAAATAAATATTTACACTTACCTTGGAGGAGATGTTGGCAGAGGGCGGCTCTGGACTCAGTGTCCCTATGTTCCTCAAACAAACAATGGAGGAGTTAAGTTTCGTGTTGTCATTTTTCTATCGATTAATGGCTTAACTTACTTGCTACACTGTTAATGCTACACTTTATCGCTGGCTGGTGCTTTAGGCTTTATCGACTCCACTTTGATACTTTGCTACAATTTCTTTCGTTAATTCTATGGTGTTCCTCACTTTCTTTACCAAAGAACTGACACTATGAGCCCTTTCTGGGCCCATGGTGGCTTATTTAGCAGTCTCACACAATAATCAAGGGCCAAAAACAATGGATTGTTAAGAAATGCTTTGTATGAACTCTCAGGATAATATTCACTCAACCAGAAACAATGCTACACTGCCTGAGAATGTGCGTGGGAGGCAGGCTTGCAGGCTTTGTATGTGCGCTGGGCACGAGACAGGTTCCGTACCATGACCGAAAACGGAGCCAATCACCGAAAACGGAGGGAAAAATTCCCCGGAAAAACTGCACGAAAACGGAAACACACGAAAACAGAGATACACGAAAACGGAGGGTTGACTGTACGTCCAGCCCAGATGACACTACGTCCAGCCCAGATGCAACTACGTCCAGCCCAGATGCAACTACGCCCAGCCCAGATGCAACTACGCCCAGCCCAGATGACCTACGCCCAGCCCAGATGCAACTACGCCCAGCCCAGATGCAACTACGCCCAGCCCAGATGCAACTACGCCCAGCCCAGATGCAACTACGCCCAGCCCAGATGCAACTACGCCCAGCCCAGATGCAACTACGCCCAGCCCAGATGCAACTACGCCCAGCCCAGATGCAACTACGCCCAGCCCAGATGCAACTACGCCCAGCCCAGATGCAACTACGCCCAGCCCAGATGCAACTACGCCCAGCCCAGATGCAACTACGCCCAGCCCAGATGCAACTACGCCCAGCCCAGATGCACTACGCCCAGCCCAGATGCAACTACGCCCAGCCCAGATGCAACTACGCCCAGCCCAGATGCACACGCCCAGCCCAGATGCAACTACGCCCAGCCCAGATGCAACTACGCCCAGCCCAGATGCAACTACGCCCAGCCCAGATGCAACTACGCCCAGCCCAGATGCAACTACGCCCAGCCCAGATGCAACTACGCCCAGCCCAGATGCAACTACGCCCAGCCCAGATGCAACTACGCCCAGCCCAGATGCAACTACGCCCAGCCCAGATGCAACTACGCCCAGCCCAGATGCAACTACGCCCAGCCCAGATGCAACTACGCCCAGCCCAGATGCAACTACGCCCAGCCCAGATGCAACTACGCCCAGCCCAGATGCAACTACGCCCAGCCCAGATGCAACTACGCCCAGCCCAGATGCAACTACGCCCAGCCCAGATGCAACTACGCCCAGCCCAGATGCAACTACGCCCAGCCCAGATGCAACTACGCCCAGCCCAGATGCAACTACGCCCAGCCCAGATGCAACTACGTCCAGCCCAGATGCAACTACGTCCAGCCCAGATGCAACTACGTCCAGCCCAGATGCAACTACGTCCAGCCCAGATGCAACTACGTCCAGCCCAGATGCAACTACGTCCAGCCCAGATGCAACTACGTCCAGCCCAGATGCAACTACGTCCAGCCCAGATGCAACTACGTCCAGCCCAGATGCAACTACGTCCAGCCCAGATGCAACTACGTCCAGCCCAGATGCAACTACGTCCAGCCCAGATGCAACTACGTCCAGCCCAGATGCAACTACGTCCAGCCCAGATGCAACTACGTCCAGCCCAGATGCAACTACGTCCAGCCCAGATGCAACTACGTCCAGCCCAGATGCAACTCAGCCAGATGCACTACGTCCCAGATGCAACTACGTCCAGCCCAGATGCAACTACGTCCAGCCCAGATGCAACTACGTCCAGCCCAGATGCAACTACGTCCAGCCCAGATGCAACTACGTCCAGCCCAGATGCAACTACGTCCAGCCCAGATGCAACTACGTCCAGCCCAGATGCAACTACGTCCAGCCCAGATGCAACTACGTCCAGCCCAGATGCAACTACGTCCAGCCCAGATGCAACTACGTCCAGCCCAGATGCAACTACGTCCAGCCTAGATGCAACTACAATTAAAACTTATTCTTGGGTAGCATTGAAAATGGGTTGGACATATTTTTGTTGGTGGATTTGAGTTTTATAAAGACCTGCCTAGTATGGGCCAATAAGACCATAAGAAAGGAGGAACAAAATATTACACTATCACTAAACACTATACTCATTAGCATTAGGCAACATTTTACTATCACTAGACATGATACTACATCTCACATCACAAAACACTGTTACACTATTAAATTTTGGTTCTCTTACATATATAAATAACTTCTATATACACTTTCCATTATAAACTGAAAATTCTCTTACATATATAAATAACTTCTATATACACTTTCCATTATAAACTGAAAATTCTCTTACATATATAAATAACTTCTATATACACTTTCCATTATAAACTGAAAATTCTAAGATCACTATTTTTTCAGAATATTGATATATTAGTAAAATGGTGCATCAAGTGAGCTTTGAAGACTTATACCTTTGAAAAGTTTCGAGATTTTCACTACTTCACTATTCGTAAACTTGAGACTCTTCAAAATGTCTTACAAGATGGCACTGCAAATTTGCTGTTTGTGGATGCTGGCAGTGGGAATCATTTTGGAAATATTGGGTTGTTATTATCAGTTCTTCGATCCATGGGTTCATGATTTAGAAAAGGAGAGAAACGACCTCAGAAGAGAGGTTGACCAAGCTACCGATGCTTGCCAGCCAATGTTCTCTTGGTTTTCTATCTCAACTGTAGTTGATGTGTGGCGATATGTGAGTGACACTCCAGTACAAGAGACAAACACCGACGTCGACCTCCAGTTTGATCCAAGGTGGCTGCCCGTCATTGGTCGCGTCATCACCGCTTGTGAATGTTATAGGGAAATCCAAAACCTTAAAACACTTCTTATTGAGGTTACATCACGCTGCCATGAGTGTTCCTCTACTCCCTTCACAATGACTGTGTTGTGTGTGCTCATCTCAATTACAATGAGTGCCATGGGACTGATCGCACCAGTCAAACTCTGGAGGAGAGGAACCAGTGATACACTGAAGATGGATATGGTAGGAAAGACAAAAACAAGCAAACGTAACAGACGTCACAGAAAAAATGTCTCAGAGAAAACTGACCAGGACCAGACAGGATCAAAAGGCGAGCAAAAGAAGAGCAAAAAGAAGAAAATTAATGAGATAGACAAAATTGACGACATCGAATTAACATATAGGTTAACTGCTCTCCGAGGAGCCCGTAACCAAAAATGTATATACAAAATAACTGACCCTAAGAAGGCAGAGCTGAATAAAAAGTCTGTGAACAAGGCCAAGGTGAAAAGCCTCACCAGTGGTAAAAACAAAAGTGTTTGTGTGTGAGTCGAATGTTTATTTAATGAAGAAAATATTTGTTTAGTGAATTATGATTCAGGAGATTTGTTTATAATTATGTAGTTCCTTTGTTCACATTACTTTAGATATTTCTTTTGTTCAGATTATGTTCTTGCAGAGTTAGTATATCATTGTCTGTATTCGTTGCAAATGTACTTGTAGAAATTATTATTAATTCATTCAAGCACTAGTGTTTATATCTATACTACTCGCTTGCTAGGCCAACGGAGACAACAGGAGTAAGGAAACACGCCGAATGTTTCCACCCGTGCCGGGGATCGAACCACGAACAAACTGTGGGTGTTTGTGGTGTAAGTGACATCATAATACATTTAACTAAATTTTGACCGAAGATAATCTTATCTAGGTTAAGTAACTTTACCTTAAACCTATACTAAATGACCCTAAGCTAACAAACCTAAATTAAAATTCATACCATTCTATAAATGTAGCAATTAAATGCACTGTAGATAAGGTTCAAACTAACATATTGTAATAAATTTAACAGTCAAGGAATCTAACTGCTTTGTTATAAGATAATCTTAGTAGGCCCAAAAAGCTGGGCATAATCAGTGGCTTCCTACCACTTACATTTACCATACCATTTACATTTTTAAAGTTTTAAACCCAAATTTAACTTCAAATTTAGGTTAGTGGACAAGTCTGGGAGGGTGTGTAAAGAAATTAAGTTGAAAGTGAGCATAGATAAGAGTAAGGTGATGAGGGTATCAAACGAGTTAGGTAAAGAAATACTGGATATTACATTGGAGGGAGGGGGGTATGGAACAAGTGAATGTTCAGATATTTGGGAGTAGATTAGTCAGCAGATGGGTTTACAAAGTGCGAGGATAACAATAGAATTGATGAAGGAAAAAAGGAAAGTGGAGCACTGAACCTCAGCACTGAACCTCAACAACTCTCTTGGTGATTTGCGTCCGGCAGTTTACATGAAGATCTCTGGCATACACTATGTGATTTTTTTTTTGTGTGTAGACAGTTGGTTGTGAATGGTGCAGCGAGGAGGTTGGAGGCAGTGAAGATGTGTTTAAGGACAATGTGTGGTGTAAATACATTATTATGCAGAGAATTCGTAGTGTGGAAATTAGGAAGAGGTGTAGAGTTACAAAAAATATTATTCAGAGGGCTGAAGAGGGGTTGTTGAGGTGGTTTGGTCATTCAGAGAGGATGGAGCAAAATAAAATGACTTTTAGGGTGTATAAATCTGTAGTGGAAGGGAGGAGGTGTAAGGGTCCTCCTAGGAAAAGATGGAGGGAGGGGGGGTAAAAGAAGTTTTATGTGGAAGGAACCTGGACATGCAGCAGGCATGTGTGAGCATGTTAATAATAATAATACTTTATTTACTACAAGTACATGTAGTACATGGTATACAGGCCTAGCTGACATCAATGACATAGGATAGGAGTGAATGGAAATGAATGGTTTTTGGGACCTGACAAGCTGTTCAGAGTGACATCCAAACTGCTATGTATGGGCACCTCTGCAAAAACAGTGATTATGTGTGAATGATTATGAAAGTTATTTTTTTTTTTTGTCACCCTGCTTTGGTGGGAGATGTCTGGCGTGTTGAAAAAAAATACACGAGTGAGAGGGGGTTGGATTTACACGAGTTAAAAGGGTTATTAAAGCTTATTGCCTGGGTAGCACTGTTAGTGGGTTTGGATTTGATGATAACCTGCCCAGTATGGGTCAGTAGGCCTGCTGCAGTGTTCTTCCTTTCTTATGTTCTTATACCACTTACATTTTGTAAGATTTAAACCCATACCACTTACATTTTGTAGCCAGAAGCCAGACTGACAGACAGGACCACAATGGAAACAAGTCACTGTCTATTTTTAGCTATCCTAGGTAATTTACACGTTACTATGTACTACATAATTGTACTTATGTGTACCTGTACCTAAAGTTACTGACATGTATAGCAGCCAGAAACAGACAGTAACACAGTAACCAGACAGACAGGCAACATGCAGACAGCAGCCAGACTGATTGACGACATACACACAGTAGGCAGACTGACAGAAGTGTGACAGGCTACCAGACTGACAGAAGTGTGACAGGCTACCAGATATACACACAGGTGACAGGCTACCAGATATACACACAGGTGACAGGCTACCAGATATACACACAGGTGACAGGCTACCAGATATACACACAGGTGACAGGCTACCAGATATACACACAGGTGACAGGCTACCAGATATACACACAGGTGACAGGCTACCAGATATACACACAGGTGACAGGCTACCAGATATACACACAGGTGACAGGCTACCAGATATACACACAGGTGACAGGCTACCAGATATACACACAGGTGACAGGCTACCAGATATACACACAGGTGACAGGCTACCAGATATACACACAGGTGACAGGCTACCAGATATACACACAGGTGACAGGCTACCAGATATACACACAGGTGACAGTCTACCAGATATACACACAGGTGACAGTCTACCAGATATACACACAGGTGACAGTCACCAGTGACAGACAGGTGACAGTCACCGATATACACACAGGTGACAGGCTACCAGATATACACACAGGTGACAGGCTACCAGATATACACACAGGTGACAGGCTACCAGATATACACACAGGTGACAGTCTACCAGATATACACACAGGTGACAGTCTACCAGATATACACACAGGTGACAGTCTACCAGATATACACACAGGTGACAGTCTACCAGATATACACACAGGTGACAGTCTACCAGATATACACACAGGTGACAGTCTACCAGATATACACACAGGTGACAGTCTACCAGATATACACACAGGTGACAGTCTACCAGATATACACACAGGTGACAGTCTACCAGATATACACACAGGTGACAGTCTACCAGATATACACACAGGTGACAGTCTACCAGATATACACACAGGTGACAGTCTACCAGATATACACACAGGTGACAGTCTACCAGATATACACACAGGTGACAGTCTACCAGATATACACACAGGTGACAGTCTACCAGATATACACACAGGTGACAGTCTACCAGATATACACACAGGTGACAGTCTACCAGATATACACACAGGTGACAGTCTACCAGATATACACACAGGTGACAGTCTACCAGATATACACACAGGTGACAGTCTACCAGATATACACACAGGTGACAGTCTACCAGATATACACACAGGTGACAGTCTACCAGATATACACACAGGTGACAGTCTACCAGATATACACACAGGTGACAGTCTACCAGATATACACACAGGTGACAGTCTACCAGATATACACACAGGTGACAGTCTACCAGATATACACACAGGTGACAGTCTACCAGATATACACACAGGTGACAGTCTACCAGATATACACACAGGTGACAGTCTACCAGATATACACACAGGTGACAGTCTACCAGATATACACACAGGTGACAGTCTACCAGATATACACACAGGTGACAGTCTACCAGATATACACACAGGTGACAGTCTACCAGATATACACACAGGTGACAGTCTACCAGATATACACACAGGTGACAGTCTACCAGATATACACACAGGTGACAGTCTACCAGATATACACACAGGTGACAGTCTACCAGATATACACACAGGTGACAGTCTACCAGATATACACACAGGTGACAGTCTACCAGATATACACACAGGTGACAGTCTACCAGATATACACACAGGTGACAGTCTACCAGATATACACACAGGTGACAGTCTACCAGATATACACACAGGTGACAGTCTACCAGATATACACACAGGTGACAGTCTACCAGATATACACACAGGTGACAGTCTACCAGATATACACACAGGTGACAGTCTACCAGATATACACACAGGTGACAGTCTACCAGATATACACACAGGTGACAGTCTACCAGATATACACACAGGTGACAGTCTACCAGATATACACACAGGTGACAGTCTACCAGATATACACACAGGTGACAGTCTACCAGATATACACACAGGTGACAGTCTACCAGATATACACACAGGTGACAGTCTACCAGATATACACACAGGTGACAGTCTACCAGATATACACACAGGTGACAGTCTACCAGATATACACACAGGTGACAGTCTACCAGATATACACACAGGTGACAGTCTACCAGTGACAGACAGGTGACAGTCACCAGTGACAGACAGGTGACAGTCACCAGTGACAGACAGGTGACAGTCACCAGTGACAGACAGGTGACAGTCACCAGTGACAGACAGGTGACAGTCAGTAACCAGTCATAACACCCTCCCCCCAATAAAAAAAAAGCAAAAATAATCCAAAAAACAGGTTCGAAAAACTTTTAAACCCGAGTGAATTTATTCCCCCATATTTCTACCCATGTCTGGTGTTTATTTCTGGTTTATTTGCCGCCGGAAGTTCCAGGAATTTAATACCCAAATCAAAATTTATTCCAGGAAAAAATTCAAAAATATTTTTTTTCGAAAGTGTTTAATTTACTTTGGAATTTTGGGATATATATAAGGGGTTAAATGGGGTTTTAAAGCCACCATTAGCTTGAAAAAAAGGAGAAATTGGGGGTAAAATCGAGCATTGGGGAATAAATAGAAAATAAACCCATCCAAAATAAGTCAACTGGGGCAGCAACGCCTCTAATATTTTCCCCAGATGGGTTTATTTCATCCGTCAGAGTAAAAAATAAACCCAAAAGGGGGAATAAATACAAAAAAATTAATAATTCCTGGCGGCCCATCCCATCCGAAAAAAATTCATATTAGCGGTGCTTCTGAATTTCCCGTAGTGGGGTGCTACCCCAGCTACCAAGAGGGAAATAAACCCAGTAATGAAGGAAATAAACCCAGTAATGAAGGAAATAAACCCACGAGGACGACGACAAAACCAGTAAAATAAATCTCCGTAGACGATCCGCAAAACAATAATTTTAATTAGCGACGCTTGTCAATTTCCTTCCCCAAGGGGTTAAACCCGATGATAAACCAATGAACTTGGCGAATAAACCCACGAGAGGGGTGAAAAACCAGTAAAATAAATGGGTTTAGGTGGCCCAGCCCATCCCACCCACAACAACTGTTACCTGGAGCAGCGGCGCCTTTAATTAACCCCCAGGTGCCTTTATCTCAGGTGTCTGGCGGGGCGCGTCTCCCTAGCGACCCAGAGGTGACTCCAGAAGGAGGTTATGGCGAGAAGAAGGCCGCCGAGGGGTCAAAATATGAACATGGCGAGAGAGATCAACCCTCCGTGGTCGACGCTACTTCACAACTGCCGCCATCTTGTGTATCCCTCCGCCCACTATCCCCTACTTATTTTTCCTATTTTGACCCTCGTGGGTGTCCCATTGACCCCCAAGCAACCCATACACCCCATAAATTAACATTCTACCCATCGGACACTCCCAAAATCACGAAAATTGCGTATTTAATAAGGTAATTAACCCGATTTCAGGGATTACTTTGTGCACGCCCAATATAAACAAGGGGTCAGTTAAAACGTCATAAATGAAGTAATAATTGCATATTTTAGCCTTATTTAACCATTTTAAACTATATGTCATCTAATATATCCTATTTCAACCCCATAATTAACCATAATCGACACCTTACACCACCCAAAAAGGGCTAAAATAGGCTATTTTTCACAAATGGTGTATTGTTGCCTTATTTAACCACATTAACCCACATAACACACCTCAAACCCTATTTTTAACCCCATAATTAAACCTAATCAACATGTTAAACCACCGAAAAGTGTTAAAATAGACATTTTTTCACAGAATACCCCAGAAAAAAATTCTTTGAAATCATCCAAAAATACGCCTATTATTGCCTTATTTAACCCCATTAACCCATGTATCCCCCGCAAATCCTATTTTAACCCATAATTAACACTAATTAATATGTTAAACCACCCAAAAAGGGCTAAAATACCCCATTTTTCACAAATCCTAAGAAAATTCTCTAAAAAAATACGGGGTATTTTTTAAATATAATTATATAATTATTGTGTTTTTGCGGACGGTTGTACGTGCGTCCGTGCACACGCAGGAACGTACACACGGATGTTTCACGTACACAGACGTGCGTACACGGATATATGTGCGTTGATGCAGGCGCACGTACATGGACGTGTGTATGTGTACGTGGACGCACATATGCATGGACGCACACGGGAAGGAGTGCACGGACGCACACGTACACGGAAACCCTCACATGTACGTTCTCACACCTACACGGACGCATACGTACATTTAAACCCCCCACACATGTACGTTCTCACACCTACAAGGACGCACACGTACACGAAACCCCCCATACATGTACGTTATCACACCTACACGGACGCACACGTATACGGGATCCCCCACATGTACGTTCTCACCTACACGGACGCACACGTACACGGAACCCCACCCACACATGTACGTTCTCACACCACAGCTACACGGACGCACACGTACACGGAACCCCCTCACACATGTACGTTCTCACACCTACACGGACGCACACGTACACGGGATCCCCCACATGTACGTTCTCACACCTACACGGACGCACACGTACACGGAACCCCACCCACACATGTACGTTCTCACACCTACACGGACGCACACGTACACGGAACCCCACCCACACATGTACGTTCTCACACCTACATGGAACCCCTCTACACATGTACGTTCTCACACCTACACGGACGCTCACATACACGGAACCTCACCACACATGTACGTTCTCACACGTACACGGACGCACACGTACACGGAACCCCCCACACATGTATGTTCTCACGCACATGTACGTTCTCACACCTACACGGACACACACGTACACGGAACCCCCCACACATGTATGTTCTCACACCCACACGAACGCACACGTACACGGAGCCCCCCACACATGTACGTTCTCACTCCTACGCACACGTACACGGAACCCCCACACATGTACGTTCTCACACCTACACGGACGCATACGTACACGGAACCCCCCACACATGTACGTTCTCACACATACACGGACGCACACGTACACGGAACCCCCCACACATGTACGTTCTCACACCTACACGGACACGCACACGGAAACAAGCACAGTTACAGACCTCAATGGAAATAAGTCACTGACTTTTTGTGTTATCCTGGAGGGATCTCTACACATATGCTGCTATGTATGATGATCTATGTAACTGTATTTGTGTATACCTGAATAAACTTACTTATTCACGGACGCACACGCTGGAACGTACACGCGTATGCCTCCACGGACTTTCAATACCATAGTGCTGAACCAGAGGAACTTGCTGCTAGAGTTCAACCACAAGTTAGAAAGGGATGTCAGGAAGTGTTTATTTAGCCTCTGAGACTAGTATAGTTAGTATTGACTAGTAGAGTGGTCTAGCAGGGAACAGGAGCTGAGGTTCAACCACTTTCCTGACACTCTTATTATACAACACCGTGTATTTAAGTAAACGTAATTTAATTATTATTATTATTATTATTATTATTATTATTATTATTATTATTATTATTATTATTATTATTATTATTATTACCTCCTTGAAAGGTTGACTTACCAACAAAAAAAAATCATCACAGACAAGAAATTAAAAAAAAAATCCACTTATTTAACTAATGTTTTCATAATTATTGTTATATAAAAACCAAACTGACCAAAAACAATACCAACATAACACAATTTCAATAATATAAAATATATTTCGAATCTAAAAAAAAAAAACCTGTTGTCAGCCCTGGCCAGCCATTTTGAGTGGTAACTGACTTATTTTTTTTAATTGATAATAATTATAAGTTATTATTGCATAATAAGGCATGATTTTTTTAATTATTAGTTGTGGGATTTTAAAGGGGTTTTATTTAAATAAACGAAAGTTTTGGGTTTATTGAAGATAATTGTTTGATCTTGGTTTAATAGGCAACTTCCGCTGCGACATAACAAGCCTAATTTATTATGGTTAAGACCGGTGTGTGATTGTCTGATTGTTTGTTTGTTTAATTGTTTGTGTGATTGTCTGATTGTATGATTGCGTGTGTGACTGATTGTTTTAATTTTATCCTGCAGATATTTTATCTTAAAAATTCGAGTCCATTTTAAAATAATTAAAAAAATAAAGAAGTTAGGAATCTAACCAAAACAATAAACAAATTTCTAAAATTTATTTTTTGCTATTTTATAATAAAAATCAGAAGAAAAGGTGAGAAAAATAATATATAAGTTATTTTAAAATATATAAAAACAGTTAAGGATAAAAACAAGACAATAAATAAATTTATAAAATTTATTGGAATATTTTTTGGCCAAGTATATAATAAACAACTTAACCAATTGGGAAAAAATATTTAGAAATAGTTTTAAAATAAATATGTGTTTATTGAGATAGATATCTAATAATTGTTTATATATAAATAGATAACCATGTTATCACTTTGATCAAAATGCTGCGTCTCAACACCTGCAAATGAATTTGAATTTCGTCAATTATGATCAAATATTCTTAAAATTTACTTGATATAAACAACTCTGCATCATCACACTGAGTAATAACTTAAGTTACTTGATATTATTGCTGTAATTCATTTATAATAATATTATTTCATTATAATGTCGGCATTGACATGTTTTTGTAAAGATTAGTTTTTTCTAGGATAAAATACACGAAGAATAGAAACATCTATAAAACAAATAAACATATAAATAAAGGAGGTAAAATTCTGCTATAGACTCTGTAAGAAATAATAATAAATCATCTCCTAATAAATATTATAAATTATAATTCTAGTGAAACATGGTAGGTAGAGAGTATAAACAAATGACGTCATCGCTGCCACAGACCATGACGGCGCTGGATAAATATTTATGCAAATTACCAATTAATATTTACACGGAAACTTACGTAAATAACGTGAAATAAGTTACTTTGATTTTGTTGGGGTCCCGTAGGAGGTAATTTACACAAGTATTACTATGTAAAACAATTATAATCACCTGAAACTTTTGTAATTGTACCTAAATAAGCTTACTTACTAATCTTTGTAGCTTCTAAAATAATAAGAAAATGTTTTAGTTAGTAGTTAATAATGCTTCGTTTTCTTTTAAAGTAATTTTAGAAAAAGAATATAGTTAATGGGTAACTAATTTAGAAACTTATAAGTCTAATAACAGGAAGAGGAGGAGGTAAACAAGTAAGTAAGAAGGTGAATAAGTACGCAAGTAGGTAAGTAAACAAGCAAATAAGTAAGTTTATTTAGGTACAAGAACATAAATACAGTCTCACAAATTATCACACACAGTAACATATAATAATAATAATAATTCTACAACTTATACAGACCATAACTGACATCATGACATCACGAGAGAAGGAGAGAAGAGAGATGACATTCAGAGGAATTCTTCGATATATATAGAACATAGCAGAGGAGACATCTGTGTTAGTTTACGCACAGATTTACGCCGTTATTGTTCTTCGTGGGCTATGTTTTCGCTTGGGATTATACGTCTGTGTTAGTTTACGCACAGATTAGTGTCGTTTCTCGTCAGAGCCGTGAGCCACGTGAGGGTGGCTAAGGGCTCCCTCCGGGGACCTGAGCCTCACAGCCCTGAGCCCCGTGTGGGCGGCTGTGAGGTCACGGTCAGCAGCTCAGCTGCTGGTTCAGTCCCCACACCTACAGTCACCATGTCAGGCCCATGTGAGCGGCCTAAACGTTTATTGGAATGTGAGGACGAGTCGGAGGACGACGTGGGGCCGATGGGAGCCCCACCAAGAAGGCCAAGGATGCTGTAGAGACTGTTGTATCTGTAGATCTGCCACTAGTTCAGCCGGCAGCTGCTACCCAAGAAGACCTGGTCCCCTAGATGGACATAGGGGTCATGGAAAGCCACCGGGGGTTGGGGCCCGACCAGGTACCCACCCCAGTTGCATCAGCCACCACAGAGGATGGGGAATGGCTGACTCCTCGTGGGAGAAAGACTTCCCGCTCTGCTCGGACAAATGCAAATATGGCCTTCAACAAATTCAAGGTTCCCGATTATGGGTTTGTGAGGTATCTGGAGGGCATCCCCCACCTCCAGCTCCGCTGCGAGTTCACTCTCCGGAACGAGGTTTTGGTCATTCCTCGGGACGAGGATTCTTACGAGGCACTAAAGGGGCTGGTTGTGAAGCATCTCAGCATGGTGGAACTGATTGCTTGGGAGAAGGTATACAAGGGGGTGCTCTTACACGTCCCTGTGCCCCTTCCATTGGACCCCATTTTGGAACTGCCCAATATTGTCAAGGCAGAGCGTCTCACTGCCAAGGTGAACAAGGTACCCACCCGACAGGTGCTGATACACCACAAAGGCCCACTCCCAACGCACCTGGACCTTGGGGTCTGGGGAAAGTTCAGGACCCAGCCGTACCTGACAGGCCCACTGCAGTGCTTCAACTGTCAGGGGTTCAATCACATTGCAGCCACCTGCCAGTGAGAGAAGAGGTGTGGAGTGTTGTGAGGGAAAAGTCCATAGATAGGAGTGATGAAAGTGTGAAGGTATGTAGAGTGATGGTTGAATGGTAGTTTGCTTGTTGAGGTGGGGTGAGTGTCTAGCTACCACTATACCCCCTTCCCTTTTCACCTGGTGAGAGGTGTAATGCTGGGCTCCGGCCACAGGTTGAAATCACTCGACTGACCACGCTCGACCTCACTGTAAGTACTTAACAGCAGCTCGTATCTTAATTATTTTATGTTCAAGAGCTTCACTCTTTAATTTGTTTTGAGCTTCACTCATGTTTAGCAACATTCACCTCTGCTCTGTCCTGCCTTGGTTTTTGGTAAAGTTATTTATTACAGTTTCATCATTTCTTTTAAAGGCCTTATGCCTACTATGTGAATAAATACTAGAGTGGTGAGTAATTCTTTTGGTTTCTTTCACAGTCCTCTGATTCCGCACGGATCATCGGATTCAAGGCTGAGTGGGGGGCCGGCGTACTCACCAAGTGAGAAACAGAGTCATTAACACCAATTCTTCACTACGCCAGTAGTTCCTAAGTCCACACTCTAGAAACCTCAGGCAACTGTACTTTACCAGGGGACAACCTTCACCTGAGTACCTGATATCATTTGTGACATTGTGGATGTGGAAAACTGTTGGATTTTTGGGAAACATCGATGCAACAACAACAACAACAACACGGAGTCTAATATCGATTCATTGCTTCTGTGTTAACAAGATCAACACATCTGTAAATATCTAGCTTTGGATCAGATATATATATTTTTGTTTTCATTTTTCATTTTTCTTAAGATAGGATTATTATAGTCATATTTACGTATTTATTATTTACATTTCTTTCTATTAAAATAAAGTGTTTATTATTGTAGTTATTATTGTATTTTTCTATTATACTTTTCCTAAGAAGATTGGCAACAACCTTCACAAGTGTGCAGCAAGGCACATGACTCGAAGGACTGCATTGCACTCCTCAAACAACTGACCAGCGAGACCTCTCAGCCGGAGCCCAAGTGTGCCAACTGCTCAAAGAGGCACCATGCCTGGAACCAGAGCTGTCCTATGATGGTGCAGCACTGGCAGCAGGTGCGTCACTGGAACGGCTTGGCACCCGCGGCAACGCCCAACCTCAGAACTGCCCAGCAACAGTCAGCATGGGCTCCACCCGCAGCACCACGGATGCCACAGATGGGCGATACCTGCGAGTTCCCGGTACTGGGCTCCCAGCAGAGGCGTCAGGGGGCAGTCAATGGCTTGCAGCTGCACGGCCAACAGCAGGGCTAGCCAGCAAGATGGCCGAGAAGACAGTCACTGGGAAAAGCGGCCACAGGCCAGGAACACAGCGCAGCAGGCCCCTGCTGGGCACCGTCTATCCACGCCATCTTACCAGCATGCCTCTTCCCGAGAGCAGGCCTCTCCTGCGAACGTCCAGAGTCAAGCAGCGGCTCCCCGCCAGGAGACCCGGACATTCACAGCTACTCCGGCCGGACCCAGGGTGCACCCAGCTTATGCAGCTGCAGTGTCGACAGCTACCCAAACTTACCCGCTGGCTCAGGACCAGCACGAAGAGTCGTCCGACCCAACACCTACAGAGGTAATGGTAGATTCATTTCCCACTCGTCTGAAGAAAACCGTTGGGGTCATCTCAGAGCTCCTCACTCGCCTGCTGCCATCGGCGGAGGACAGGGGCACCTGCAGACAGCTCCTGTCATGGATGCTAGGCATTGTTCTCCTGGACAGCAAGGACTCAATGGAACTTCAAGCCATCATCCAAGAGTCCTTCCAGTCCGTGATGGAGGAGACCCCAGGGTCACCAACAACGGAGGACGACATGTCCCAGGCGGAGATGGAATCAGAGGGTCCCCTCTACTCCCCTTGAAGATCCTTCAGTGGAACATTTGTGGGCTGCGGCGGAAACTTCACTTAGTGATTGAAGCTGCAGTACAAGATGAGATCGATGTCTTCCTGCTCCAGGAGACACTTACCAAACCACCACATCAATCACCGCCACGTATCCCGGGATTCTCAGCTTACCTTCAGCACCTGGAAGGCATTGGCAGGGGCACGGCAGTCTACATCAGGAATACTATCCCTCACTCTATCTCCACTGACCCCATAGACTGCGGGGAGGGCGTGGAGGTAAAGGCTGCCACCTTACACCTTCTGGATGGAGCTCTTGTGATTTACAATATATACAGAAGCCCTCGGTCCACCCTTGACATTTCAGAGGTGGCTGCACTCGCCCCCCTGGAGGGTCTTATTGTGGCTGGGGATGTCAATGCCCACCACCCAATACTTAATTCTGTCTCCCCCACCAACGCGGCAGGGAGGCAGCTTGCGACTGTGCTGAGAGGATGTACCTGAGATCGCCCTCCTCAACAATGGGGAGCCAACCCATCACTATGGTGGCCGTCTGGACATCACACTCATCTCCAGATGGCTGCTCTCAAGTGCAAGTTGGGAGGTCCACCCCCGTCTAACCAGTGATCACTTTGCAGTAGTCACTACACTGATGGTCCAGCGGCACCCACCTCCCATGCATACCCCCAGATGGAATCTCAAGAAGGCCGACTGGCCGTGCTTCCGAGAGGTCATCGAGCGCTGGTGGGCAGAGACTACTCTATCAGATGATCCAGATGAGGCGGCTCAGAACCTACAGGCAGCCTTCACGTTGGCAGCTGAGGCAGCCGTACCTAGGATTACGGGCGGAGGGTCATACAAGCATGACTGGTGGTTCTACAATGAGGTAATCAAGGAACAGAACCACCACATCAATGTCGTCCGCAAGCTGCACAGGCGCAATCCCACGGCCGAGTCCATGCGTCTGCTAAGGGAAGTGGTGCGGCATGCGCGCCATGTCTCGCACAGGGTCCGGCAGGCTAAATGGTTTGAGTGGTGTGCCTCCCTCAGCTACTCCACCACCTTATCTGAGATATGGACCGAGCTACGAATGGCCACTGGGCAGTGTCGCAGTGTGGCTCGAGCACACCCAGATCCTGCAACAGAGGCTGAGCGACTGGTGGAACTCTTCACCTCCAGAGTGGCTATGGCTCAACTGCCTCAGGATCTCCAGGACCTACAGTTCACTCTCCTTCCTAGAAGGGTGGGGGCGATCCAAGCGGCATGCCAGACAAAGGATTCCACCGACGAATACTTCACTGACCGGGAGCTCCAGGCGGCCTTCACATCTCATCGGGACACTGCGCCTGGGCATGATGGTGTTACCTATGGCATGATCACTCGGTCTGGCCAATCTGGTCACGAAGCTGTCCTGGGGGTCATCAACCAGACTTGGAGAGCCGGCAGACTCCCTGCTGTATGGAAGGAGGCTGACATCATACCAATTCCTAAACCCGGGGATCCTGGCAGTGTGAGACCCATCTCCCTCACCAGTTGCATCTCCAAGGTGTCTGAGAGAATGGTGCTGGAGCGACTGAGGTGGAAGCTTGGCCCTCCTCATAAACACCTCTATGGGTTCACCAGAGGAGTGGGCACCTTTGAAAGCCTTACCACCCTACTGGCCAGCATTGGGTCAGACGCCCAAGCTCACATTGTTGTCTTCCTCGACCTTGAGAAAGCTTTCGAGCTCGCCAGTGCACCTGCCGTCCTTGCACTCTTGGCCCACAGAGGAGTTAAGGGCAGGCTGCTTGCATGGCTTCGATCCTATCTCCAGGACAGGCGTGCCCGGGTCCGTTTCCAGGGGCATACCTCTTCTCTCAAGACCCTCGAAAATGGCACTCCACAGGGCGGGGTGCTTAGTCCCGCCGTGTTCAATGTACTGATGCACCAGCTTGTGAGCTTGCCTTTCTCCACAGGCACCTTCCTGCTCAGCTACGCCGATGACCTGGCGCTTGTCATATCCAGGAAGCGCCGGCTGTTGCAGTGAGCCCAGGAGGACCTCAATCTACTGGCTTCCACTTGCCGTCGCCTGGGGCTCAAGATATCTGCAGCAAAATCCAAAGCCATGATCCTTCGCACTATGGAACCCAATGAGAGGCTGGGGATTCTGGGCATCAACCTGGAATGGGTTCACAGCTATAGGTACCTTGGCATCTACATTGACAAACGCCTCACCGACACTTTACAATATATTTGTCTATTTTTATTCCATCATTTAAATAACAGTAATACATGATACATATCAATACACATTATAAACAAGAACAGTAAGATCCAATACCTATAGTTCCAAGCAGTACGATGACATGTAATTTTTTAATTTTTCCTTAATAAGTTATTTATAACATTATGTACAACACGGATCATGACAATTGCATATATGGAACAAAACCAGAAGTTCCACACCCTACCAAACACACATCCAAAACAAACTCCTGATCCATCGCAAATAATGGTAAGCATCACACAATAAAAAACACAGCTTTGCACAAAAAATAAGAAGTGACACAGACACCTCCAACCAGACAAAACTCACAAAACTCACAATTACACAATAAACCCCCCAAACCTTACTTGATATATACCCAACCGGAATACCTGGAACATATGTAACCATGTAAAGGACTCAAGTGCACAGTACACAATAAGACATAAGAACATCATGTAACAACCGACAATGTTCAAAAAGTCAAAGCCTCTTGTTGAAACCTTCACAAAAACCCCACTCCTGATAGAGTAGCACACAAGTATACTCCCAAAAGAAGCAACCGAAAACAGAGCCAGGGACCCCCTCACCTAAACCCAGCGTTCAGCGCACCCATCCCACTAACCTATAACTAGCATTCAACCTTCCTATAAAACCCCAACACCCCCCCCCTCTATCCCCCATCCCTACGCAACCCCAGTAACTCCCCCACTGTCAAACTCCTATACACTACCGGAAAACTTGTCTCCCAAAACCTACCATAAATTTCCCTATTTCTACATTTCGTCCTAAAAAAAACCTGCCGCTAACGCTCTGATCAGCACCTCCCCCGATGTACCCCTCATGCTCCATGCCAAAAAGATATAATCCAAAAGAATATAAACCATCGCCCTATGCACGCCTTCCGGGAAATCTCTCAAGTCCATACTTAAAGCCCACAACACTGAAACACCCCTCCCCCCAATCAAAACCAATACCTTCCCCAACCATTCCCTCACACACTCCATCCCCTCGCAAAAATACACCACATGAAACACTGTTTCCCACTCCCCACACCTACCACATGCCCCATCCCCCGACAAACCCATCACAAAAAGCTGACCTCTCGAAGCTAAAATCCCATGCAAAAACCTGAACCCTATTTCTCTAACCCGTGGCCTAACCTTTATTTTCCGTAACCAAACCCAGATACTCTTCCAGTCATACATAGGATAACTGGCCTCTCCTTGCACTACTACCTCTCTTGCCCCAACCCTATCCAACCTACTCACCCGAACCCTCGCCGGATCCTGGACCACTAAAAGGAACCGAAGGACCGCCTCGCATTCCACCAACTCCTTACCAACCCACCACTTCCTCGTCTCCCTCATAACCCCCCCTATTCGCCTACTTCCCCTCCCACCCATGAACTGAAATTTCTGTTTCAAAAAAACACTGCGGAGCCTCCTCCTCAATGGAACCAAACCCAAACCCCCCCTTTAACCCTAGTTTCCACCACCTCCCTACTAATCCAATGCCTACCTCTTCCTCACACAAAACAAAGCACCCCCTTCACCAGCCTACAAACATCACCCTCCAACAGGGGAAAATCTGCTGCCCGAAACCACAGCTTGCTATAAACTAACACCCCTCTGCCTTTCAAACCTCGTCCTCCGTTATTTCTCCCTCTAACGCCCTCCTCTCCTCAAAGCTTACTCTCTCCTCTATACTGCCCAGGACCCTATCACGCGCCCCACAATCCCGGCCTCCTCCTTAAACTTTGCCCCAAACCATAACTCCGCATACCCACTCATACCCTCCGTCGTCCGTAAGAGCTTACCAACCTCATACCCCCCCCCATACCCTCCTCCACTAATAACGATGATATCGTCATGCCCTCCCTCCTCCTTCTAAAATGCTGCAACACCACCTCCAAAGCCTTATCACCCCACAACACCTCCTCCATTCTGCTTCGTACCCGCAACGCCTGAAACCGTTCATTCTGTATTTCTCGCAAAGCACCTTTAACGCCCTCCAAACTCCCATTTTGTTTCCTCCCCACCCCCCACCACTACCCCTCAGTAAACCCTCTAAATACCTTTGGTACCCAAACCTATACCTCGCATCTTCCCTACTCACCTTGACAAAAAAGTCCTTAATAGCAATTTTCCAACATTCGTTCCACCACTTCGCTACCTCAACAATCCCCCTACCCCCCACAACCCCTTCCACCACCCTTCAAAATCCACATCCCCAACCATACGATTTAGCACCCCACATTCAACTTCCAAAAACTTTGGTATACCCTCACCGCCCCATCCCACCCCAGTTGCACCAACACACCCTTATGGTCAGAAAACCCGACGTCTATACACTCCCCCTTCTCCACCACTATCACCCTTGACACATATATCCTATCTAAATGAGTAGCATATTGACCCTTACAAAACGTATACTCCACCGGCTCACCCCCGCTACCCACAACATCCACAACACCCACCGCACACAACACCTCCTGCAAGACCCTCAAGACCTGTCCTAAACCCCGCGGCTCCACATCTTTCACTCGAATAATGCTATTCCAATCACCCCCTATTATAGCTACTTGAGGCAAACCCCAGAAGGCATATATCAATTCCGTACGCACGAACTCCTCCTTTACCCTCAAAATCGGTACTGCCGGCACATATACCCCAATAAAACTAACGTCCACCTCACCCCATCTACCATCTACCCTCATCACCCTCCCCCCTCCCCCAAGACCCCAAACTAAAAGGACTACCTTCCCTCACATCCACCCCAACTCCCCCCTTGAAAGTAACAGCGTAGGCTTCCCCTTCTGTTTCGATTGCTTCTTCTCAGTCCTGCCAATCTGTCCTACACCATTACCACACCTTCTCTCACCTACCACTTCCTTATGTACACGGGAACCTCCACTCCCCCAGACACCAGGTTGGGTGCACCGCACCACATCTGTCCATGCCTTCTTCCCGGGCCACTGACCAGGACTAAGGACATCATTTTCCGCCTCCTCTCCCGACCTCTTTCTCGACTCCCCCTTGTCAACCTCCACCTCTATCTCCTCCTGCTGACAATGAACCTCCACCTCTACCTGTACCACTCCACCAGGCTCATCACTACTCAAAGACTGCCCCATAGGCGTCACCAACTCTTCCTCCCGACACCTCAAACCATCATCCCACCCTAGCTCCATTCCCTCTCCACCAAGAATCTCATCCAAATCCTTCAGGATTTCCTCCTCATTCAACACACGTTGTTCCACCTCCTGTGACTGATCCGTCATCAAAACCTGTTGCTGATCCTCTAACACCGGTCCCTCCAGTGTCCGCAGCGCCGCCTCTTCCTCCTGGTCCACTTCGATGCTCCATTGGGACCTCACTGGCCCCACCTCCTCCACACGTTCCTTGTCAACACCAGCAACGTCCATCTCCCTTCTCCTCACCTCCAAGAGGCGAGTATACTTTTCACCTCCTCGGTGGCGATACTCTCGTCTCTGCACACAATCAACCATAAAGTGCCCCGGCTGAGCACACAATCTGCACGTCCTCACCTGTCCTTGGTATGACACATAAACCTGTGTGCAAAAACAATCCATCATAACATATGATGGTATTGGCTTTCTCAAAGTCATTTTAACCGAGTATGATCCTTCCAATAAACCTGCATATAGCCCCTGCGCCCATCTGCCTATGTTCACAGTGTGAACGACACCAAACTGCTGGAAGACGTCCCTAATATCCACCTGCCCCGCTTCAAATGGAACATTATGTACCTTGATCCATTTGTAGACAGCTGAAACGTCTTTGAGGCATACCTCCACTCCAGGGTTTACCGTCATCTTGCGTTTCTTTTATGCGTTGACCACTCGTTGATACAGCTCAGTACTAGCGAATTTAACAAAGATCCTCCTCGCCCCATTCAACGATATGCCGTATAGATCAGCGTGCGACACGCCATAAGTGTCACGAAGAATCGCTGGCAGCAACACATCAGCATTCGTCGGATAAATCGCTCCTTGAACTAGGTCAACACAGACTGTGTTCACTCTCCGCCGGTAGCCTTCCGCCATCTTTGCAGAAAATATAGTTGCTGAAAACTGCCGCCAGGTGCTCACCAACACGTCCGCACACCACCAATGCTGGACGCGGAATCACTTCAAATAACTAATGTTTCTCTGGTTTCAGGTTACTTTTTATGCTTATTCCTTCAAATAATTAACATTTTGCTCATGGCTTCAAATAATTATGTTTTCGCTGTTGGCTTCAATTAATAAATATTTTGCTAATTTCTTCGCCTAAAATTAAATTCCTTTAATGAAATTAAAGTTAAATAAGTATGAAACTATTTGTCATAATAATTAACATGCAGTATGAGCTCTACTGGAAATTTACTTTAATATTAGGCAAGCTGAGGGACTGATTACCTCAAACTCTTTCACATCTTCCACTGATGAAGCTATTGGCTGGTGAAAGGTATCCACAGTAAAGATTCCAGAGTGTTGTGCAAGTGCCTCATTCAATTGGAAATTATCTGGATTACCATGAAGATGTGACCAACATTAGATGTGTCTGTCACAGCAACCTGTATGACATTGCCTGCAGGCAAAGTCTTGTCGTATATCATACAGGAGGAGGTGTTGATTCACCTGGAGAATTCCCGGCCCGGGTCTTTACCAGATGGCGACCAGGCCCCGGCTCCCTGGCGGGGGAGTATCAGAGACCTATGTCTCCCATGGGAGGGGGTACCCCTCAGGGGTGGGACCAACTGGCCCCAGGCCTAGAAAACATTTGCCACCAGCACGAAGCATAGAGGTAGATAGATGCTAGGCCTCTCTGGTCTGCCAGCTTACCTAACGGGAAGGGCAGGCTTGCGAGCCGCAGATGGTAGCAAGCTACAGCCTTGGCACCTACCCTGCCCTAGAAGGGCTGGGCATGGTGATTGACCGTATATCATACATTCCTAATAACATGAGATTGAAAATAATACAACAATATAATTAATATTACAACACGTGTATGCAATAATTTCGCAAAAATCATTCTGAACTTAACAAAAAAAATAATTTCATTGTATTTGTTTATTATTAAATTATTGTAAACTTATCTAAAATATATTTGGTTGTATTAGGTTAAATTAAATTGCGTTGTCATAAAAAGGTTAGGTAAGTTTTCGAAGGTTCTTTTGGTACAAAATTATTAATTTTTACATTAACATAAATGAAAAAAAATTATATTTAAACATATAAGAGAATTTTTTTAGAAAGGACTTATTTTAAATGAGTTCTTGGTAAATGACCAATTTACCTATTTATATATATATATATATATATATATATATATATATATATATATATATATATATATATATATATATATATATATATATATATATATATATGTATGTATATATATATATATATATATATGTATGTCGTGCCGATTAGGTAAAACTTGCGATTTTGGCTTAAATAGCAACTCTCTTCTTGCCATATGAGACAAGCGAAAATTTGTGTTTGCAATAATTTCGCAAAAATCATTCTAAACCTAACGAAAAAAATATATTTCATTGTGTTTGTTTATTATTAAATTATTGTAAACGTATCTGATATATATTTAGTTGGTTTAGGCTAAATTAAATTGCGCTTGTTATATTAAGGTTATGTAGGTTTTCAAAGTTTATTTTGGTACAAAATAATTTTTTTTTACATTAACATGAATGAAAAAATTTTATATTTAAACGAATAAGATAAAATTTTAGAAAGGACTTAATTTTAAATAAGTTCTTGCTAATTGACCAGTTTTACCTAATCGGCACGACATATATATATATATACGTATATATATATACGTATATGTCGTGCCGATTAGGTAAAACTGGTCAATTAGCAAGAACTCATCTAAAATTAAGTCCTTTCTAAAATTTCTCTTATACGTTTAAAGATATATTTTTCATTTATGTTAATGTAAAATTTATAATTTTGTACCAAGAGAAACTTGAAACCTACCTAACCTTATTAACAAGCGCAATTTAATTTAGCCTAACCCAACTAAATATATTTTAGATACTTTAACATTAATTTAATAATAAACAAACACAATGAAATATATTTTTCGTTATGTTCAGAATGATTTTGGCGAAATATTGCATCACAAATTTTCACTGTCTTATATGGAGGTGAGCGTTGCTATTTAGCCAAAATCGCAAGTTTTACCTAATCGCACGTTATATACTATATACGTATATATACGTATATATATATATATATATATATATATATATATATATATATATATATATATATATATATATATATATATACGTATATATACGTATATATATATGTATATATATATATACGTATATATATATACATATATATATATATATATATATATATATATATATATATATACGTATATATATATATACGTGTATATATATATACGTGTATATATATACGTATATATATATACGTGTATATATATATACGTATATATATATACGTATATATATATACGTATATATATACGTGTATATATATATACGTATATATATATACGTATATATATATACGTATATATATACGTATATATATATATATATGTCGTGCCGATTAGGTAAAACTTGCGATTTTGGCTTAAATAGCAACGCTCACCTTGCCATATAAGATAAGTGAAAATTTGTGTATGCAATAATTTCGCCAAAATCATTCTGAACATAACGAAAAAAATATATTTCATTGTGTTTGTTTATTATTAAATTAATGTTAATGTATCAAAATATATTTAATTGGGTTAGGCTAAATTAAATTGCGCTTGTTATAATTAGGTTAGGTAGGTTTTCAAAGTTTCTCTTGATACAAAACTATAAATTTTTACATTAACATAAATGAAAAAAATATATCTTTAAAAGTATAAGAGAAATTTTTAGAAAGGACTTAATTTTAAATGAGTTCTTGCTAATTGACCAGTTTTACCTAATCGGCACGACATATATATATATATATATATATATATATATATATATATATATATATATATATATATATATATATATATATATATATATACGTATGCAAAACAACCAACCACTATGAAAAATAGAAGAATTCCAAGCGCTTTCGTGACTACTCATTATTAGTTCCTTGATAATGTGAGTAGTCACGAATGCGCTTGGAATTCTTCTATTCTTTCATAGTGGTTGTTTTGCATATTTTGATATCACCTGTTTACTGTGATCTTTTTGCATATATACGTATATATATACGTATATATATATATATATTATATATATATATATATATATATATATATATATATATATATATATATATATATATATATATATATATATATATGTATCGTGCCGATTAGGTAAAACTGGTCAATTAGCAAGAACTCATATAAAATTAAGTCCTTTCTAAAATTTTCTCTTATACGTTTAAAGATATATTTTTTTCATTTATGTTAATGTAAGAATTTATAATTTTGTACAAAGAGAAACTTTGAAAACCTACCTAACCTTATTACAACAAACGCAATTTAATTTAGCCTAACCCAACTAAATATAATTTAGATACGTTAAAATTAATTTAATAATAAACAAACAAAATGAAATAATTTTTTTTCGTTATGTTCAGAATGATTTTGGCGAAATTATTTATTTTTACTGTATCAAGATTTTTAAATACCACTTTGATATTAAAATTCTTAAGAAAGGAAGGTATATCAACCAAGTTTTCATGGTAAGGGAGAACCAACATATTTTTGGTTGAATAAGGTTGGTTGTCCCTTTTACAATAGCTAGGAATACATTTTACAATCCAAAAAGGGACAACAACCTTATTCAACCAAAATATGTTGGTTCTACTTACCATGAAAACTTGTTGATATGCCTTCCTTTCTTAAGAATTTTAATATCAAAGTGTATTTAAAATTTTGAAACAGTAAAAAGACTTTGATAAAAATTCCCCAAAATGCTGACGGATGTGTCTATAAGATTCCCTGTAAAATATGCGATAAAGTTTATTATGGTCAAACTGGTAAAGTCTTGAACTAAGATTAAAACAACATAAATATAGCATTAGAACTGGACAAGATTCTAATGCTCTATTTATTCATATATATATATATATATATATATATATATATATATATATATATATATATATATATGTCGTGCCGATTAGGTAAAACTGGTCAATTAGCAAGAACTCATCTAAAATTGTCCTTTCTAAAATTTTCTCTTATACGTTTAAAGATATATTTTTCATTTATGTTAATGTAAGAATTTATAATTTTGTACGAAGAGAAACTTTGAAAACCTACCTAACCTTATCACAACAAGCGCAATTTAATTTAGCCTAACCCAACTAAATATATTTTAGATACGTTAATATTAATTTAACAATAAACAAACACAATGAAATATATTTTTTCGTTATGTTCAGAATGATTTTGGCGAAATTATTGCATCACAAATTTTCACTTGTCTATATGGCAAGGTGAGCGTTGCTATTTAAGCCAAAATAGCAAGTTTTACCTAATCGGCACGACATATACATATATATGTCGTGCCGATTAGTAAAACTTGCGATTTTGCTTAAATAGCAACGCTCACCTTGCCATATAAGACAAGTGAAAATTTGCGTATGCAATAATTTGCCAAAATCATTCTGAACTATAACGAAAATATATATTTCATTGCCTTTCTTATTATTAAATTAATGTTAACGTATCTAAAATATATTTTGTTGGGTTAGCTAAATTAAATTGCGTTTGTTGTAATAAGGTTAGGTAGGTTTTCAAAGTTTCTCTTTGTACAAAATTATAAATTCTTACATTAACATAAATGAAAAATATATCTTTAAACGTATAAAGAAAATTTTAGAAAGGACTTAATTTAGATGAGTTCTGCTAATTGACCAGTTTTACCTACATATACTATATATATATATATATATATATATATATATATATATATATATATATATATATATATATATATATATATATATATATATATATATATATATATATATATATATATATGTACGTATATATATGTACGTATATATATGTACGTATATATATGTACGTATATATATGTACGTATATATATATGTCGTGCCGATTAGGTAAAACTTGCGATTTTGGCTTAAATAGCGACGCTCACCTTGCCATATAAGACAAGTGAAAATTTGTGTATGCAATAATTTCGCCAAAATCATTCTGAACATAACGAAAAAAATATATTTCATTGTGTTTGTTTATTATTAAATTAATATTAACGTATCTAAAATATATTTAGTTGGGTTAGGCTAAATTAAATTGCGCTTGTTGTAATAAGGTTAGGTAGGTTTTCAAAGTTTCTCTTGGTACAAAATTATAAATTCTTACATTAACATAAATGAAAAAAATATATCTTTAAACGTATAAGATAAAATTTTAGAAAGAACTTAATTTTAGATGAGTTCTTGCTAATTTTTTTTTTTTTTATTTTATTTAAAAAACTTAACATACATGATACATAGAATTGGTATACAAATATGAAACGATTCTGTTTCATAAGACATACTACTTCGTGCAATGATGAAATACACAATGAACTAACAAGAAACTAGCAATACTGCATAAGAATATTGACGACTGTTTTCAAACTTTACTATGCATCCCACCTCACAAAGTATTACAAAACATGGTGGCTGCTATGTTAATTCTTCACCTAATTGCATTTCAGTTGTTTTCAAATATTTTTACTCCACATTATAGCTGATACAGAATAACTTAAGCTCAAATAAACTTATTTTTCAACTGAAATCGTGTATTCTTGTGACATATAATTTTTAATTTTTATTTAAAATTTTTACTACAATGTAGTACATCAATGAAAAATGCCACACCATTAGATGCCAAATACCGCAACACTAGATACATGACATCCAATTATTCCCGTGCACCCTATATGACTTACAACCTTATACGTGACATACATAAAAGAGCATAACTTATATATAATGCCAAAATACACTTGAAACAAACCAATACCCTTTGTAACAAGGGTGCATCTTTGTCACATGCAAATATATCTACCAAACACATAAAACTAAAGCAGGCCCTAAACCCTGTACCTTATTCCTTCTCTTATAAGGTAACCCTCCCTCCCACTACATTAACAAACCTGTCAGAACATCATATTAACAAACAACATATATTCATATAGTTAATACGCAACAAGGCGTAACTGATAATGTACTCAGTTACAACATGAACATTTATAAAATCCGGTTGTTCTGAACAAGGTAATATCATACATCATACTAAAAATATATCTAACCTAACACACTATACTGATAGTCGTCACCACTCCTCATTCAGTAAACTTTAACTTACAACTGTTTTACTCGTACAATTATATGACGTAATATTATCCAACACACAGGTTTTATACAAGTAAACATAACAGTACCACAATAAAAATAACACGTATAGGAAATACTATACTTTTCACGTATGCGTACACAACGCACAATGTTAATTACAATGTGAAACCCTTTTTTATGATCGTTTAACGATACAAAACAGATACTTGAGGCTAATATTTTGTATTCCCTACGTCATCATCCAACAGAGAAGCTCCTCATACTCATACTCCAGACCCATGCCTCTCCGACCAAGAAAAACCGTCAGGTAAACCCACTCAAACCCTTACAAAAAGATTAACCCTATAATCAAAACCCTTCCCCCACTTGAAAAGCCACCCCCTGCGTCATTAGTCATCCCAACCCCTTCCATGCACACATACCCTAAACCCCATATCTCCCCACAACCGCTAAAATTACCTTGATAATTAAATTCCCCTCTCCCACTATGACCCAACAGACACACCTCCCCCACCTAGAACTACACCCTAATACACATCCAAAACTCCACGCTCACTCGTCATACCTTAACCAGGATGAGCTTACCCTCCTACCACGTCAAGCCCCTTCTACGTCTACAATACATCCCGCAAAACCATGTTCCTATACTCATCAGAAAATGCAGACTCCCATTTACTCCCATACACCACCCGATTCCTGCATTTACTCTATACATTGTGCCCCCATAGCTCTAATCCTTTCCCCACCCCCTGCTCCCTCAGTCTCCAGGACACACACACGAAATCCACCATTAAATACCATAAACCCCTGTGTTCTCTATCACCCACCCTCGTATATCCATACTCATAGCCCTCAGTACTGAAATACCCCCAACCCCCATTTTCCTCAACACCCTGCCTATCCATTCTCTCACCACCCCAGTTCCTCACAAAAATATATAGCATGCATCACTGTTTCTTGCGACCCACATCTTTTACAGCACCCATCTTGAACAATGCCCATCCGACATAACAATGCCTTATCTGCCACCACCCCATGTAGAAACCTATACATTAATTCCCTATCCCCAGCCCTAATCCTCATACCTTTCAAACCCCTCCAGATCAATCCCCAATCATACATAGGGTATTCAGCCACCCCCTCCAATCCCATCCTTCCCCCACACGCGACCTCCAAAACACTAGCCTTCACTTCTTGCACCCTCCTCACAATCACCAAATGCCGCAATATATCCCAACACGTCCCCAACGATACACCCCCCCACCATCTGCGCACCTCCCGCTCCACCGCTCCCACAGTAGCCCCCTCAGTGCCTCCCAGCCGCACCATACACCGTTTCACAAACAAACACATCAACCTCCTTTCCACCCAAATAAGCCCCAACCCCCCTAACTCCACTCTCTTCCTAACCACCTCCTTCCTCAACCAGTGTTTACCGAAAGCCCAAATGTACTTAAAAACCCTCACCTCCAACCCTCTCAATCCTCCTGCATCAGAGGGTAAACCACTGCCACGTGCCACAGTCTACTGTAGATCAGCACGTTCACCGCTATCACCCTCTGATGCAAGGAAAGATCCCCCGCCCTCCAACTCGTCAACCTATCTAGCACTAGTTGCACCACCCTCCCAGAGTTCACCCTCCTGGCCTCCATACTGTGACCCATATACATAATACCACAAATTTTCAGACTATCCACAATAATCCACCCATATCTCTCAGCCAATCTACCTCCAATCCAAGCCCCTACCTCCAACAAACGCGATTTCGCCCCATTAATTCTCATACCCGTAGCTGCACAAAACACCCTTAGAGCCCCTCAATAATCTTCATTCCCTCTTCCATTCTCACCAGCACCGTGGTATCGTCCACGTACCCACTATATCATTTCCTCCCCTCCTCCCTGTATCCCACCCACCCCCACATTCTTCACAATCATCCTGTAAAGGGATCTTGCATGCACGCGAACAATATCTGGGATAATGGACATCCCTGTCGCAAACCCCTATCCATTCGTACCACCCTTCCCAATTTCCCATTCACCTGCACGCGCACAGTAGCCCCCGAATACACCGTCTCTACCCACCTAACTACCTCCTCACCAAACCCCTGTTTCCTCATGATTGCATACAGCATCCCTCTCTCCACACTATCATATGCCCCCTTCCAGTCCAACGCTAATACTCCTCCCCCAGCCCTCTCTATAAATCCCTTGATGCGTTCATGTCCCTCAATCATACACCTACCTGGTATCCCTCGTTGTCCTTCCGCTATCACCTTCTGCAATACTCTCTTCAATCTGTTCCCCAAAACCTTCGCAAAGATTTTATAATCTGCATTCATCATTACCAGAGGTCTATAATTCTGCACCATGTTCCCCTGATTACTCTTCTTAACTAATACTACCACCCCCATGCCCTGCTCCCTCCCCATTCTACACCTACTCTTCATACAATTCATCAAGGCCACCATACATTCCTTCAACACATCCCAATGTACCCTATAAAATTCATTCACCATACCATCCATACCAGGCGCCTTTCCCCTACTCATTCCATTCACCGCCTCCCACACCTCCTCCTCTGTTATTTCTCCCTCCAGACACAACCTGTCCTTGTCCCCCAAAACCCTTACCACACCCTCCCTACAATCTCACCTTCACTCCTGCCCCCACCCTTGCTCCGCAAATACGCCTCAAACCACTTATCTACGTAAACTCCATCGCCTCAGTCATCCGTAAACGTTGACCCCTATTGAATCCTTCCAAATCCTCCTCCACATTCAGGTAGTCTATCGTCATAGCCTCTCTGCGCCCCCTACACCTGCCCACAACATACCGCGATGGTCTGTCACCCCATAAAACATCATCCATACCCGCTTTCACTCTGCACGCATCAAACCTCTCATTTTGCAAATCCCTCAGTCTTTCTTTCAAACCTCGAATCTCATCCGTCACCTGCACTCCTCCACGCTCATAACAACCTTGCAACAACCCTCAAGATACTTTTGTAGACCATACCTCCAGCACACCTCCTCTCGCCCCAGCTTCTGATAATATTCCCTAATTCCTATTTTCGCACAGCTCTCCCACCATTCCACCAAATCATTGTTATCCTCTCCCCTTTGCTCCCACAATGACCCCCACCACCTCCTAAAATCATCCGCCCTACCCATGCCAGTCAATAATCTACCATTCAGCTTCCAATAACTCTGATACCACCTAATCACCCCTTCCCAACTCACATCTGCCAGAACACCCCTATGATCCGAGAATCCCACATCAAAAGTCTGCACCCTCCCTACAACCACCCTCCCGTCACAATACCCTATCCAAACGCGCCGCATATCCCTTCCTAACAAAAGTATACTCCACAAAAACCCCCTCCACTACGTCCCTAAAACCTGCACTACTCAATAAATCCCTCAACGCCCCCAACTCACAACCCGCTCCCCTAGGTTCCACATCCCTTTTTCTAATTACACTATTAAAATCCCCTCCCAATATTGCCATGCCCGGCAAACCTCCCAATGCCCCCACCATGTAATCGTTTAAAAAAAACAATTTTCACTCTTCGAGAAGCCTCCGCCGGCATATAAACCCCTACGAAACAAACCTTCACCCCCCCAATCCCCCTCCACCTTTACCACCCTGCCCCCCCCTCTCCTCCCACGCTCGTAGAACAAAGGGGCTTGACGTGCTAATGACCACTGCCACACCCCCTTTTAATTTCCCTGAAGACCCTGCATACACCTCATATCCCTGCAAACATAATTCACGTCCACATCTATAATTGTGCTCCTGTAGGAACCCCACTTGCACACCATACCGTCTCAAAGTTCCCTCTACCCACCATCGCTTGACCTCTGCCCTCAACCCATTAACATTAATAGTTAGACACTGGAATATAAATGAGTGGGTTTACCTTTCGACCTCTGCACGGACTGTGACATTATCCTTCCTTTACCACCCCCCTTGCCCACACTTTTGCTGCCCATAGCAGCATCCTTACCATCATCTCTTGCCAACTCCCCTCCCCTGTCATTCCCCTTCACTTCCACCAAAGGCTTCTTCGTGACCCTCTGGGCCGGTGTCAAGATATCATCATGATCTTCGACCGTGCCAGATCGCTTCCGCGACCCGCTCCCCACATCCATCATGTCCCCACTATCACTCTGATGCACCTCCACATTGACGCACTCACGCACCAATGCTGCTACCTCAGGACTCTCCTGCCCCGAGGCAATCCCAACTCGTGCCTCCTCCACCAAATCTGCCCCATCCCCAACATGCAACACCTGTAATGGATCATCCAGTAATCCCTGAATCACTTCCACCAGAGGCACATCCATGCCTTCCTCTATTACAGGTACTTCCTCAACCTCCTTTTCATTCACCTCTCTCTCCAAAGTAGGCTCTGATGGGTGGCACGGTTCTGCCACACCCTCCACTATTTCACTCCAGCTCCTGGTCCTTTGCTGCTGTCCCTCATCACCAGCCGTCCCCTCATACTTTCCCTGTGGTTCTGTCGGGATCTTGCGTTCAGCGGTTCGTTGAGCACCTCTCCGCAAACAATCCGCTGCTACATGATCAAAATTCCCACATACCCTGCACGTCCTCCTTTGTCCTGCGTAAGTCACGTACACTTGCGTACGAAACTCAGCCATAATGATGTAAGATGGAATGGGCCTCCGTAACGACATCTTTAAGGTGAAAGATCCCTCAGGAAGACCCTCCATGGGTCCCACACTCCACTTTCCTGCCGTTGCCAAATGTACTGTCCCATACTCACTGAAGACACGTCCCACATCCATTTGATCTGCCTCAAAAGGCACATTCTTTACCTTTACCCATGTGTAGGTGCGCGACACATCCTTTAATCGCACCTGCAATGTCGCATTGACCGTGTAGACGTTGTCCTAATGTCGCTCTACCAATGTCTCATATGCTGCAGCCGTTAACAACTTCACAAAGATACTGTTCATGCCATTTAGTGCCACTCCATACAGTTCCTCCATATCAATGTTGTATATATCACGAAGAATAGTAGGTATTACTGTAGCCGCCACAGCAGGTTGGATTACTCCTGTAACCATGTCTATGCAGACGGTGTTGATGCGGCGTCTGCCCACCCGCCATGACAGTGAAAATAAAGTTGCTCACAGTCTCCACCAGGGCCAGAGACCAGAGTAGCACACCCTTCTCTCACGAGAGCAGGGTGGCGAATATATATATGTACGTATATATATGTACGTATATATATATATATATATATATATATATATATATATATATATATATATATATATATATATATATATATGTCGTGCCGATTAGGTAAAACTTGCGATTTTGGCTTAAATAGCCACGCTCACCTTGCCATATAAGACAAGTGAAAATTTGTGTATGCAATAATTTCGCCAAAATCATTCTGAACATAACGAAAAAAATATATTTCATTGTGTTTGTTTATTATTAAATTAATGTTAACGTATCTAAAATATATTTAGTTGGGTTAGGCTAAATTAAATTGCGCTTGTTGTAATAAAGTTAGGTAGGTTTTCAAAGTTTCTCTTGGTACAAAATTATAAATTCTTACATTAACATAAATGAAAAAAATATATCTTTAAACGTATAAGATAAAATTTTAGAAAGAACTTAATTTTAGATGAGTTCTTGCTAATTGACCAGTTTTACCTAATCGGCACTGACATATATATATATATATATATATATATATATATATATATATATATATATATATATATATATATATATATATATATATACGTATATATATATATATATATATACGTATATATATATATAAAATATATATATATATATATATATATATATATATATATATATATATATATATATATATATATATATATATATATATATATACGTTTTATATATATATATATATATATATATATATATATATATATATATATATATATATATATATATATATATACATATATATATATACATATATATATATACTATATATATATACATATATATATATATATATATATATATAAAATATATATAAAATATATATATATATATATATATACATTATATATATATAATATACATATATATATATATATATATAATATATATATATATATAAAACATAATATATATATATATATATATATATATATATATATATATTATATATATATATATATATATATATATATATATATATATATATATATATATATATATATATATATATATATATATATATATATATATATATATATATATATATATATATATATATATATATATATTATTAACACATCGGCCGTCTCCCACCAAGGCAGGGTAGCCCGAAAAGAAAGACTTTCACCATCATTCACGCCATCACTGTCTTGCCAGAGGCATACATGCACTACAGTTATAAAACTGCAGTACAGTGAAAGCACTGTACTTCCCATCTCCAGGACTCAAGTCCGACCTGCCGGTTTCCCTGAATTCCTTCATAAATATTACCCTGCTCACAATCCAACAGCACGTCAAGCCCTGAACACCATTTGTCTCTATTTGCCCCTCTCACACCAAACCTTCTTTACCCCCTCCCTCTAACCTTTCCAAGGCTGACCCCTACCCCACCTTCCCTCCACTATACTTATGCACTCTCGAAGTCATTCTATTTTGTTCCAACCTCTCTACATGTCCAAACCACCTCAAAAACCCCTCCTCAGCCCTCTGGATAACAGTTTTGGTAATCCCACACCTCCTCCTAATTTCCAAACTACGAATTCTCTGCATTATATTCACACCATACATTGCTCTCAGACATGACATCTCCACTGCCTCCAGCCTTCTCCTTGTTGCAACAGTCACCAACCATGTTTCACTCCCATACAAGAGTGTTGGTATAACTATGCTCTCATACATTCCTCTCTTTGCTTCCATGGACTAAGTTCTTTGTCTCCACAGACTTCTAAGTGGACCACTCACTTTTTTCCCCTCATCAATTCTATGATTCACCTCATCTTTCATTAACCCATCTGCTGACACATCCACTAACAGTGGATGTGTCAGCATGTACTTGCAATACCCAGCATGTACGTGCAATACCCTGGCATCAGTCACTCATTTAACTGGTGTATGTGCAATATCATGGCATCATTCACCCAGCCAGCTGGTGTATATGCAATATCATCCACTCCACCACTGTCACCCTCCTCACCACCGTCATCCTCTCCACTACCATTCTTCTTGCCATCACTTTCTCCACCGCTACCCCCTCATCCAGTACCCACCCTCTATATGGATAGTGGGGGTGTATAAGATGACTTAATGCGTTCTGCGTCGAGGTAATCTCAGACTGCAAAACATTATTTACTGTTAGGTAAACAGGGACATCAGGTGTATGGCCTGCTCATAGTTTCGTTTAGTTTCACTCTTAATAGTATTTTTTTTTCAACTGGAAGTTTCTCCAATATATTATTTATAGAACACTTTGTAAATAAATGATGTACATATGAAGTTTTAATAAGATATATGTCCATGAAATGATTGTAACTTAGTCGCCACTCGCAGGCAGTTGTTGAGGTTGGCTAGAGTGTGTGCTTCTACCTTAGTTTACCACTCAGTGTCTCGCTGGCCCGCGGGGAGTGTAGTGGTAAGTTGCAACTCAACTATTGTGAACTTTTCATGGGTATTTATATCTGTAATCCACAGACTAGAGTGTATTTAAATCTCCCTTTGGCAGGGTATGCGGGGAAAGTGTAAATGTCAAAATGCATGGATTTACTCAGATATTATCTTAGTGTAAATATACCGAGAATTTACGTTAATCCCTGTTTTAGTGATTTATTAGACATTTGAATTAGTCTTAATGACCCACGTGCAGTTGATTGCCCTTAAGCTTGGAAGCTAAAGAAATTAATTTCCAGTTAAGACCCTCACTAGAAATAAGTCATGTCGCATAGTTGGTCTATTCTAATATTAGTGTATTCTAAAATCTATATGATGTATCACTAATATATGTCTACAACGTCTGTGTTCACTCAGAACCATTGTCTAAAACTATAAAAGTAATTGTACCTTTCATGAATAAAGGTAACCTTGTATTAACTAGAAAGAAGAGTATGTATATACACAACAAGAGATATGTTTCTCACTGAATATAATGTTCAAATAGTTTACTTTAATCCCTATCGTAGGGATTAAAGTATTCTTAACTGATGGTGAACAACACGCAGCCTTGATGACCCTTTGACAATCTGAAGGCTTTAAGTCTAGTTAGCCACCTAGGGAGGAGAATATATACAGGACGTTTGTTGACGTTTTGTTTATAGGTCAGGTAAAAAGTTAATTACTGCTCGCACCTTTCTACACTAGATGTGCTGTTGTCTACGTAGCTCAATACACTTAGTACACGTAGTCTTACAGTATGTTTTCACGTGACATCATAGGAAGAACATATTGGCGGTCAAATGTTTTCGTTACCTGTTGTCAAAGGCACTTGACGATAAACACTTTGCCAGTTCCGTGTACATGTGAAGTTATTTTTGAGCGCGCGTGAATACACATTTGTGCGCTTGTATATTTGTGCATATGGGTTTATATGTGCAGTGTTTAACTCTCGAATGTTGCAACAAGTGTTTTTTTCCTTAAGCATAACAAAATACAGTAATAATATATACAAATTCAATGGTGAATCAAGAATTTGGAAGCATTGATACCTGGGTCACCAGGCCATCGACACGGTCCTCAAGGACAAAGTGAATGACCTGAAAAGAATGGAGGAGAGAATAAGTGATCTTGATGCCCATGATGCCCTGTATCTCCTCACAAGGTGTCTTACTATGCCAAGACTCACTTCTTGAGGTGCGCACCCTCTTGTGAAAACCCAACACTTGGCGAGTATGATGCACACCTGAGATCAACCTTTAAGAAGGCACTAAATCTGTCACTAGAGAATCGGCAATGGGAGCAGGCAACCCTCCCAGTGCGACTGGGAGGTATAGGGGTGCGCAAAGCAAGGCAGGTAGCTTTACCTGCATTTCTGTCATCGTGTTTGGCCTCCTGTGGATTAGTCAAGAAGATTGTTCCTGAACGTTTGAGAGGTGTGGTGGGAGCTCAAGACCCCAGGTTCATTGAAGCAGCCGTGCGGTGGGACATCCTGGCAGACTCCTCCAGTAGACCAGCTCCTCCCAAAGACCACAAACAGTCCCACTGGGACAAACCGATCATGGAAAAAATTGCCAACACAATGCTCACCAACGTCTCCTAGCGGTGAAGGCACCACACTCAGATTTCCTTCTAGCTGTTCCCAATTCCTCTCTGGGGACTCGGCTCGACCCACAGGCCATTCAGATTGGTGTTGCGCTTCGCCTAGCCGCCCCCATACTCACTGAACATAGGTGTATTTGCGGCAGGGCGACGGCTGATCAATTCGGACTTCATGGTCTCGTGTGTCACACATCAGAAGGGAAGTATGCTAGACATGAGGAGGTCAATGACATCATAAAGAGAAGCCTTGCCACAGCCCGTTGCCCAGCTCAACAGGAACCCCAAGTGCAGAGGTCTGATGGAAGTCAAAAGCGTCCTGATGGAGCCACTATGCTACCCAGGAAGGATGGTAAGCAGATTGCTTGGGACTACATCTGTGCTGCCACAATGGCAGACACCTACTTGCCATACTCCGTAGCTGAAGGGGATGGAGCTGCCAGCCACAGGGAGACCCAGAAGACTCGCAAATATGAAGACCTTACCCTTGCTATAATTTCATCCCAATAGGGTCGGAGACCCTTGGAGCATGGGGCAAGTGTGCTCTAAAGTTTCTCAAAGAGCTTGGTGAAAAACTCATCATAGAAACCAAGGACCACAGGGCGACCAGCTTCCTCTTTCAGAGACTCAGTGTTGCGATCCAGAGGGGAAACCCCTGCAGCATTCTGGGCACGCGGCCACTGCCGGGAGCTGGACGAAGTATTTGACATGTAGCTCTGAGTTGTTATCTATGTTTTTTTACTCCCTATTGTATTCTTGTCAATGTATTTGTCAATGTCTTTTGTCAATGTCTTTTGTCAATGTCTTTTGTCAATGTATTTTGTCTTGAAATAAAGTTTATACACAGTTGAAAGATGGGGTGGTAGGGAAAGTGGAATATTCATATGGCTTCAGAAAGAAATCTAAATATTCTTCCTTGAAGCCTTTTTATCCACTTCTCCGAGGCTATGGGTCCCACAATGTACACCAGAGGTGGACCCCATCATATATATATATATATATATATATATATATATATATATATATATATATATATATATATATATATATATATATATATATATATATATATATATATATATACGTATATAGTATATATAATGTGTACTCACCTATTTGTGGTTGCAGGGTCGAGTCATAGGCCCTGGTGTGTGTGTGTGTGTATGTGTGTGCAAGATAACCACCAGGAGAGTTGAATGATAGCTCTAGGCCTTTTTATTGCAATCAACACAGGAGCTTGCAATATTGCAGAAATACAGTAGGAAATCCAGGCAGATTCGTTCATGGAAAACTTTACCCAGAATAACAGAAATGGGCGCATTCCGAGTGCCAAGTGCCAGAAAATGCAGACAGCATATTAAAGCATAGAAACAGACCGCACAGTCCATTAGCGTTGATTATGTAGTAATGATCAAGCAAACACCACATTACTGATATGTCAGTTTCCCAAAAATGCCGTCACACTCAAACTGTTTATCTATAAAGGGCTTTAAATTCTGATTCCAAATGTTCTTGGCAGTTGTTTAGGAAATTTTCATCGTCATATTAAAGAAAATGGATCTAGGGCCATCTCACTTAAACGACAGGGAGACGTCCCAGGTTTATGAAACAAAGAAACTATCCCGACCAATCCATTTTTTTTTTATACGACGCTAGGAAATTTCATGAACAACTGGCAAGGACTTTTGGAATCAAAATTTAAAGTATTTTACAGCGTAATGGTTTAAGTCTGACGGCATGATCGCGATAATTGACATGTCACTAATGTTGTGTTCGCTAGGTCATTACTACACAATACTAATGGACTGTGCGGTCTGTTCCTGTTGCTTAATATGCTGTCTGCATTTCTGGCACTGGCACTCTGCCCGCGCACATTTCTGTTATTCTGGATAGGGTTGTTTTCCCTGAACGAATTTGTCTGGACTTCCTACTCATTTCTGCTACATTGCAAGCTCCTGATGTGCTGATTGTAGTAAAGTAAAGTAGTAGTAAAGAAAATTTTATTTCATTGCGGATTACATAGGTATTGGTAGTTACAATATAAATTGAGTGCAAGGAGAGCCACTGACATGCCATGGCATTAGGGGCAGCTTAATCTAGTAACTTAAAGACTATGTATATAATAATAGAGAAATTTATTGAGTTTATTCTAGTTAAAATTTGTTTTCAAATTACAATATGATGATATTATACTGTTAAAATAATTATACGATGATATTAGATTGTAACAGGTGTTTAGATTCTCGAATGGTAATATGAAATTGAGATTATCTTAAGGAAAATAACATTGAGCATTTTTGACATTAACTTATAGTATGAGTATTTAGTTTTGGGTGAGTATGGGGTAACATAATAGTAACATATTATTAAAAATTGAAATTATCTTATAGGAAAGTAATAATGAGCATTTTTCAAAGTAGTTTATAGTATGATTATTTAGTTTTGGGTGAGTAGGTGGTTTTTGAGTTGAGTCTTAAATTGATTTTCAGACAAGGTTATCTTAATATTTACTGGTAATGAATTCCAGATTCTGGGGCCCTTCATGTGCATAGAATTTTTACATAGGTTGATATGAACTCGGGATATATCAAAAAGTGATCTGTGTCTTGTGTTGTGGTCATGGGTCCTATTAAAGTTGGTGAGGAGAATTTTGAGCGGAGGTTTATATTAGAGTGTAAA